>LOEQ01000432.1:229162-252149 GCA_001685075.1 Bramus lutescens | reverse complement strand
GTCAGGCAGACGCATGAAGCTCTGGCCCAAGATGGACGTGGATTAGAATCTTCCGGGTAAGCCACCACTTCGTGGTGCTACACACATTAATAGAAATGGGTTAATCAATGTGAGAGTTAGGTAAGAAGAGGCTAGATACAATGGGCCAGGCAATGCTTAAATGAATACAGTTTGTGTGTTGTTATTTTGGGGTATAAGCTAGCCGTGCGCGAGCCAGGTGGGATGAAAAGCAGGCCTCCTCCCCCTTCACTACAACTCTTTTATCATTTTACAGAAACATAATCTTAGTTGTGCTAACCAAGTTGTGCTTTCAAATTCTTATTGAGATGTAACAAGAAATACTATTGTTGTATAGTTTAATAATCATTTGAGTATTGTTTCTAGAATTTATTTGCATTTTCTTATTGTCTCTCTTTGGGTGAGAATAATTACAGTAAAAGCAGGGATGAAGGAAAAGAGGAGACACATGACAGGGCAGGTGTGTCTGAGTTGGTGATATGGCTCACCATGTGGTCCTGCCTGAATGGGCCTAGATTAATTAAACAATTATAATACATCCTTATAAAGCTTAAATATAGCTACACTATTTAAGAACATAAAGTCTGTAGAGTCCTCTACTTATCACACATCACACTTCTCTACAGAAAATAAATGGTATTGGATCAGTTTGCAAAGTTATCCTGCATGTTATCATGTTTGCCTTTATTAGCTTCAATAATTAAGCGTGACTATAGTCCTTAAAACTTAGTTTTTAACCTTAGCATTTAATTTGTATCATTATAATAAAACATTAAAGTTTATATTATATTAATATTATAGATATGTAATTATATTTTCATTTTGCTGATAATTGCAACTCAGTGCATTAAATTGCATTATTTAGTGTATTTTTAATTTTTAGCATCAAAAATCTAATATTCTGATTTTAGGAAGAACATACTTTATTAAAAATCAGTGGTTGTAAGGATATGAGAGTATATTGACTTTATTATTAATTTTTTTAACTTACATTCAAAAGATGACTTAGGAAAGACAGAGTCCTTTTCTCCTGTGTATTGGCTAGGCCTGAAGGAAAGCTGGGGAAGAAATAGAGTTAGAGACATCTGATCTGTTGCTTTTCATTTAGAGTGGGGAAAAGTTTCCCTAAAAAGTCCATCGAACCTTACTTTCATTTCTCCACAGCTGAAATTTGCTCTCATGGTGATTTCTACACTAAATGTAAGAATAGAAGTAGTAAACATATATTCATTTATTTTTTATGGAGTCAGAGTACTGCATATCTGCAGGATTTCACAGATTCTGTTCTGCTTGTTGGGAGTGCAGGAGGCATTTATCAGAACCTCCCCCAAAATAAGCTTTCCAGGGGTTATGGAACTTCTGAATTCAAGAATGGCTTCTTAGAGATGTGAGTCAGTTTTATGACATGTCTCTGCTTACTGAATGAAGCATAGAGCTCAAATGAACCAACTTGCACTCCCAAAAAATGTTATCAAGGGACAGAAAACTGGGGAGGGCATGATGTGGGATTCTCCTCTGTATGCTGTGAGTATAGCTGGTTAATAACGAAGCTGCTTTGAGCCTATTGCAGCACTGAATAGGGCAAGGTGTGAATTCCAAGCAGATAGAGGAGGAGAGGGTAGGCAGAGTCACAGAAAACCCATGTAGCCGCTGGAGGAGAAAGACTCCAGCAAATGGGTAGCGGTAAACCATGAGCCTTGTGGTAAAATATAAAATAATAGAAATGGGTTAATTCAATATGTAAGAGCTAGCTGGATACCCGTGAGTGATTGGCCAAGCAGTGTTTTAATCAGTCTGTTTTCTGTATGCTTATTTCGGGTCTGGGCGCTGGGAAATGAAAGACCAGCCTCCCACTATAGGGGGAAGATTTTAGGTAAATCATACCTTTTTCTTTTTTTGACCTACCCTTTTAAAAATGAATTGTTTTTAAATATATTATTTTCTTCCTTTAGAATAAAGAAAAACAGCACACATATGGTTAGTGGATATTGTAATACCAATTTAGAACAGGCACCAAGCCTAATAACCCAAAGGAGCTCCAGTCTTCCCACGGGACAGGTACTTCAGAGTCATAGCCAAATTCAATCTCATTCCAGATCTCCACCACCCATTCTTCCAGCACTGGTCAATGCTACAAAGAGACCCATAGAGGTCAGAAGAGTCGGTCAGTTTCTCAGCACCTTAATCTAGAGTTCTGATTCTGTCTAGAACTGTGTGATGATAATTTATACTGCTTTACCACTTTGTCTAGGCTCTGGGTCATATCTCTCCTAGTTAAATAATCTAGGAGCATACAGCATAGGACGCTACCTCAAAATGGTTTTGTAGGAGGTTGAAGCAGGCACAATATGAGTATCCCAAAACTCAAAATACAGCAGATAGTTACTTTTAAATCTTGTCTCACTTGAAATTTTGCCTAATTTATAGAAGGCAATGATGAGCATCTGGTGTGTAGTTAATACACATGGCACACAAAGGGGATCTTTCTAAGACTGATGCTAAAATATAGGTATTTTTTTAAATATAGGTATTTTAAATAAATAGGTATACACTCAGTTGCTATACCGGGACATCTTGATCAATGGAAGTGCATGTTTGTTAGTTTGCTATTTGATATGTCTGTTTGTGACACTAATTTTAAGCATTTTCAAAACAATGAGGGAAAGACATTTAATATATGTGTTCTGGATATGTAATGAATGCTACCTAGAACTTTAATGCTAGTTTAAATCCTCTTCTAATTTGTGTATGAAGAGGATTCTGTTTTATAGCATTTTCTCAAGAGATAGCTCAGAATCCAACTATGGTCACCTTTTGCAATCACTCATATTGATGTCTAATTCACAATTATGCAATTATTTATGATTTAGATACACTATCAGTATAATAAGTCAGATTAACCTAGGATCTTAGATACTAATTTGCTTAATTAAGAAATGTTATCTATGTGAGTATGATTCTCCATAAATATGCATTTTCATATTTAATTGACTATGAAGCATGGTCTCTAATACATGGGATAAAGTCTAAGGCAATAAATAAACAGCTCTTGTTATAGCACATTTAGTGAATTATTCAAAAATCTCTTAAGTAAAATTCTATTGCACATGTTGAAACACTGCTAAATATGACTCTAGAGTAATTGTTTCTACACTCACACCAACAAATTGAAAAACTAATAAATGATAAAACTAAGATTTAATTTTCAATCTAATGGAAGGATTTCTGGGTGCCATTCACTGGCTTATGACCTTGGATTTATTATTCAATGAGCCTCAGTGTCATCAAAAAGAGTATCATACTAATCCATCTCTCATAATAGTGTCTTATCTTTGTTTTTTGATTTTACTACTGTTAACTATACATGCCTACTATGGAAGGGCAGGCTTTAATTCTGCTGCTGAAATATCTTTACTATTAAATTCAGTTGCCAATCACATCAAATAATTTTGAGTTGTATCTCAGGTTCATAATTAAATATATGTTGTTTCTGAGGAATTATTCATGTATATATATATATATATATACATACAAATGTATATGAAGTCACATATATGTGCATATATATACACACAGTTACATCACAAGAATTAATAGAATTATACAATTTACAAAAGTCCTCAATGATCACATGAAACATACTGAGGAAAGTATAAAAGACAAAAGTGTGTATAAATGTGCTTTTTATTTTCATCTGATTCACATATACATGCATATGTTGCAATTATCTCTAAATGTGTGCTTGCATATATTGTATATATATATATTCATTGACACATATCATATCATATACGCATGATACCCCCATATATATATATATCCATAGCATGTTATATATATATATATCCATAGCATGTTATTTCTAGGAATTTTTATAATTATTTTAATTTTTAAATATTATCCATGCATAAACTCGTTATAGAACAGTTGCCATGAAGATGTCTTTTCATATAAACAATATATGTAAAATATTATTGTATGATTTAAATAGTTCTTACCAAAGCAAAATCAAACTTACTTTTGGATTTAGGACAGCTATTAAAAGATCAAGTTATCTTTTGTTACAAGACAGGTTCATTTGTCATCTTAAAATTATTCTGGGTTAAACTGACTATCTTTTAAACTATTTTTTAAAAGTATACTCACCTGTATCATAACTGCTTAAAAATTCATAATAGAAGCATGATGAAACCTAACCAAAGTTAACAGAAAAATCATTGGAATTAGAACCTATGGGTGATTATTCTGTGAAAAAAAATGATTCTAAGTAAATTTGTGGTAACTATCATACCTTAATTATATAGCCAGATTTTTTTAAAAGGCACATGATTATTTTAGGTCAAATGCAATACAGGAAACTTCTTGTT
The DNA here is from genome assembly GCA_001685075.1 of Bramus lutescens. Lineage (NCBI taxonomy): Eukaryota > Metazoa > Chordata > Mammalia > Rodentia > Cricetidae > Bramus > Bramus lutescens. The sequence continues at coordinate 247,764 of LOEQ01000432.1, read as the reverse complement.
AAGTATATTATTCATCTCTATTTAAAACACAGCAACTTATAAGTATATTTTTTGGCATTTGCCTTATGTCTACAGTAGTCCTACTTCCAGATGGTGTATATACAGATACAAACTTCGCTTTAAGCAATTGAACTTTTCACACCCTCAAACCCACAAAATCAGATGGCTTGCGGTTTCTGCAGCTGGTGCACTGCAATCATTTCGGGTAGTGTCATATGAAAAATATTTCCCTCCCCAAGCCCTACACAGAATCAGTCATTAATGAAGTGCAGGCAGCACCATGAGAGCATATGAAGTATGGATTTCAACAGTTAGTCTAGGAACACTGGAGAAATTCAGAACATGAACAGAAATCAAGAATTATTGCCAGTAAAAGACGGAAAGAATATGAAGGCACGCCATCATAGAGGCAGCCCCATTGACACATACCATTGTCCACTGCCTTAAAAGAAGCTGGGGGTGGGGTGAGCATTTGTAGATGATACCATCAAAGAATGTATACAAAGTAAGAGTAAATAACCACAGACAAAATAGAACATTACAAGATCAGCCACCATACTATGAAACTATGAAAATCATAATGCTGTTTTGGTAATGCCACATATGACACCTGCCTATTTAATAAGATAAAATAATTTCTAATTTCAGACACATCCAACTTGCTATTATTAATTTTTAATGATACATTCGGAAGACCACAATGCAACAGCATTTCCCACCAATGACAATAGCTGTAAAAGCATGTGTATTTAGAATTTTTGGAAAAGAAAAAATAATTAAAATCAATACTTTACATTTTTCTTTCCACTATAAAACAAATTCAAGCATTTACATTCTGATTTTCCCTTTTACATAAGATTTTAAGATGTAGCAGTTTATGAACATACAGATATTTATAGAAAAGTGGGAAACCTGTGCTTAAAAGAATGTCCAGTTTAGTATTTTAATAAGCAGGAATGTTCATTAGATTATGCAAATTTTGGAAGCTTTAACATAACATATATTTTATAGTGAGCTATTTTATTTTTATTTTAACCCCACTAAAAAATATACAGTTCACATGGGTCCAACAGGGATTTGAAAGCCATACATACGGAAGAATTTCATTATCTTGACACTGGCTAACAGAATAACTACTCAGTATTTCTTCTAAGAAACCATATCTACAGAAAATCCAAGGCAGTCTTACATTTCTCTACATCTGTTATCCGTAAAACTTTATGTGTCTCAGCCATGCCACCTGGCACTAAACCCTAGATTACATTTGGAACACTGACTTACTGTAACAGTGCCCATCACACTAAAACAATATAGGAATGCGACAATGAAGACTTATATAAACACTGTCATCCAAAATATATGTAGGCATCTAAATGGGAAACTACGAGTTTTCTCCATGCCTTGGATTTCTTTGCTGATGTAAATATCTTTGTGATTTGATGGTTCACAATAATCAGTTTTTTTAAAGTAGATTTCACTAATACAAACTTCTGTCATCATGATGGAGATATTCAAAGGGCATCACAAAGCCAGAACCAAAAATCAAAGGGTTGACACTATGACAGTAGGTCATGCATGCATCTATGTCTTAGAGTTACTTTATATCGTGCTATACATTGTATCCCAGACACTGATTTGTATAAAGAACTATTTCATTAGACTCTTAACAGGTAATGTTCTAACACACTGAGTGTGTCAATGATTGCAAAAGATGAGTTTTCCTGACTTAGTTTATAGTCTACAGAAGTAGATGAATGAATATTAAGTTGAAAAATCCATGATCAAATATGTTTTACATTCTAGGAAACAGGCAGAAAACAAATTGCATATGTAAATACATGATAAAGAATCATTGTGGAGTTGGTATTTGGAATGGAGTAAGCTGGATGGAAGGAGCGAGAAACGGCTTACTGTACTTTTAAAGAGCCAGGTAATAGTATAGATGACGGTGAGCAAGTACTTAAATAAAGTAAAAGAGTCATGTGGGTTTCTTGATGAAGTATGTGTATGGCAAATTAGATGTTATTGATTAATCAAGACATCTTTTTGTTTTGGATTCTTCTTTTTTTAAAGGTTTATTTATTTTAGGAAGATAGTGGTGATGCACACCTTTAATCCCAGCACTTAGGAGGCAGAGGCACACGGAATTCTGTGAGTTTGAGGCCAGCCTAGTCTATAAGAGCTAGTTCCAGAACAGGCTCCAAAGCTACAGAGAAACCTGTCTGGAAAAACTATGCACTGTTTTGTTTGCATGTGTTCCTGCAGGCCAGAAGAGGTCACCAGATCTCACTAGAGTTGGTTGCCAGCATGTGGTTGCAGGAATTGAACTCAGGACCTCTGGAAGAGCAGGAAATATTCTTAACGTCTGAGCCATGCTTCCAGCCCCTCAAGAACATCTTTTTTTAACGGAAATTTATCTGAGATATAATTTCACAATGTGGCATGATATAAAGCATTTTTTATATTTAACTAACCATTATAAAGTAGTCTAAAAATATGAAATTTGTAATGTTTTACCTTTATTTACTTGGTGTGTGTGCGTGTGTATGACTTTGTGTATTTGTGTGTGTGTCCATGTGTATGTATGTGTGTGTGTGTGTGTGTGTTTGTATGTGTATGTAAGAGTGTGTGTGTTTATGCATGGATGGATAACTTTGCGGGAGCTAATTCTTCCCTCCCAGCATGCAGGCTCTGGAATCTATCCAGGTTGTCGTACTTGGGAGTCTGTGCCGTTACCCAGTCATTGAGCCATCTCAATGGCCATCGCCAGGTAGGTAAATCATTTAATACTGTGATTTGAACTCTGCCTCATATTTTTCGTCACTTTCTATACCTATTTAGTTTATTTCCCACTGCTTTCTTCACCTTTGTGTCTTTTCATCCCATGCATTTTATTACCTTCCTTCCTTTCTCTATCCTTCCTCTTATTACCATTTTTTATCCGATCAATGAACCCCAGAGCTGACAGAAGTAAGCAAAACAGCTGGAGTGGAACAGCTCAGTTCTCCTCCACTAACAAGGTTTAGGCATTAATTTCTTTGCCGTTGTGAGTGAAACTTTCACTCATATGACCAGGGCAGTGGCAAGGAGATAAGTGGTAGCATCCAGTGTTCTAGTGATGAAATGCAGAGATTGAAGCAATACTTGAAAATAACAGAGCAGGGGATAGAGACAGAGACCCACATTGGAGCACTGGACTGAGCTCCAAGGACCAAATGAGGAGCAGAAGGAAGGAGATCATGAGCAAGGAAGTCAAGTCCCCGAGGGGTGCGCCCACCCACTGAGACGATGGGGCTGATCTAATGGGAGCTTACCAAGGCCAGCTGGACTGGGACTGATGGAGTAGGTGATCAATCCTGGTCTCTCTGAACATGGCTGACAAGAAGAGCTGATTGAGAAGCCAAGGACAATGGAACTGGGATTTGATTCTACTGCATGTATTGGCTTTGTGGGTGCGTAGTCTGTTTGGATGCTCACCTTCCTAGACCTGGATGAAGGGGGGAGGACCTTGNAGGGAAATGGGAGGAGGGGAGGAGGTGGAAATTTTTAATAAAAAAAGAAAAGAACAGAGCATCGAAGAGTGGAACAGAACAGGGAAAATGGACAAAGCTGGAGTAACACCTCGTTAGTTATCTCTGACGTTAGCCATTTGTTGTTAGTATTATTTAGCATTTTTCTATTTCTTAACATTTTCTACCCAGATTGTTTGAGAATGCAGCAAATTTAAACAGTTTATTTTGCTAAGATATGCTAAAATTAAGAAAATATTATTTGCCTAATTCCTTATCAAATAACCACAGGAATTTTTTTTCCAAGTTTTGTTCTATGTTGGGAGGGAAGAGGGAAGTCAACTATAGTAAGGGCAGGAGACCACATAGTTGAACAAGCTTTAACGGAAAAGAAGCCACGCTGAGTTGAAATAAGTACTTTTTCAAAATTTCACATACAAATCATTCTTTGTAGTCGAAAAATTATGTTAATTTTACGATTGTTTTCCAGAATCTTAAAAAGGAATACAGTTAGGGCTGGAAAGTTGCCCCAGGAGCAAAAAGCCCACCCTGCCCTTACAGGGGAAAGATGCTCTAGGAGTTAAAAGTGCATTCTGCCAGAGCAGAGGAGTGGAGTTCAGTTTCCAGCACCTCCTGTGAGCATCTACAGCTGCCTCTAACTGCAGCTACTGAGTGCCTGTTGTTCTCTTGTGGACTCTACAGATACTGCACTCAGTTGCACATCCCCATACACTTGCACAGATACACACAATTCACACATTAAAAACAAAGGAAAAATACAATTTACAATATCAGTGACACTAATAAAATACCTCAAAAAAGAATAAATATATTCATATAATTAAATCTAGTAATTGTTAGTTGTTTATCAAATTTCTGTACATTTACATGAAGTCTTTAAATTTTCATAATTAAATACATTTATTAAAAATATGATGATGAGATGAAATAAGAAAATATGCCATGAATAGAATAGCTTGTATTTTAGGAACAAAGATAAAATAGGCTAACTTATAAGTAAAAGTAGGCTTACCAAAGATGTTTTTATGTTTGTTGACCTTGTATAGTTCAGGGGTTAGAATGATTTCATAGTAAACAGCAAGACCTGATTTCAACTCATAATGCCAGGTACTTAGAAATTATAAAACATTATCATGAGTAAAACTATAATATTCTATACATTTTACTTTTAATTTATATTATTGCCTAGATAGTAATTTTAACTTAATAAAATGTATTGCTTTAAGTTTTAGACAGGAAAAGGAGTATATAGCTTGGAAGTTTGTTGTTACTGCTTTCAAGATCAAGATGGCTCTTTGTTGTTACCTGAGTAATAGCAATAACAGCTCAGGAAACTCAGTGAATTGGTGAGCAATAATACCTCACATTTATGTAAAATCTTTGGCAGCAATTGTTACAGACACAAAGGACTTAGTTACTCATTCTTTTTTCTTTTTTCCAACTTGAAAACGAAGCATAAAGGAGGTTAATTCCCAGCATGGAAATGCAACCTAAATTTCTAAAAGCCAGCATCCAAACTAGTTTAAAAAAAAAACAGTAGACTTTGGCAGTGATTCCCTACTCAGTCAAACCCACTGCCAGGTGGATAAGTTTATGAGTAGACTATAAAATGCAGAGTTGGCTGACAGCTGACCAGTCACAGCGTAACCATAAAAGTGAAAAATGGGGAAAGATTCTTGAAAATGTCTAGTAAACTATTAAGGAAGTGAACATTCTCTTTTTTTTTCTTCAAGTAGAGAAAAAAAAGCAAGCCTATACAATAATATGAAGAGCAGTTGTCTTCTAAAATAGGATAAATTTAACTATCACAAAGTGTTCTAATTACAAAATTGATGTAACCAGAATCAACAGTAAACTTCAAAATCTCATGTTAACAAATACTACTGACGACAGAATCAAATCACAGGGCTAAAAAGTCTCCAACTCTGACTGCATGCAAAGATAGAGGGGCATCTGGAAGCACATTTGTACAAAGAGATTGAATGTCAAGTCAAGAGAGCCGCTTCAAAGAATACACATATGTGTGTGTGTGTGTGTGTGTGTGTGCGCGCACACACACACACACACACACACTTGGTTTTGAAGACCAAAATTAACAGATCTCATAGCAAGCATTAAAATGAATGGCTGAGGAGTATCAAGGAAAAGCTATCATCCATTGGGGCAGATTTTCTTGTGAAAATACCACAAGTGCTCTTATTTTCTGTGTTCTTCAATGTGTACTGTATATGCTGTGAATTGCCTATGAGTCATAATTTCTCCAGAAAACTGTGCAACACAGAGGGACTTTCACCATCCTGGCAAATCAGTCACCGCATCATGTAGCACCACGCCGCCTCACAACTTCCAGTGAAATCGAACAATAACTTGAAGCTTATGGAATCAAAGGAATGTTTTTTTAAATCATAGCCTCAATTCAAATATTAATTAAATAAATTATATTCTTTTCCTTCATAAGACGTAAGTGTCATCTTGCAATGAAGGATGTACATGTGAACTTGAATGCCCGCATAAACATCATAGCATCATGCTTGGAAACCATTAATGAACAACAACAAACAAAAAAGGAATAAAGGAAGTGAACACAGACCCACACATAAGTACAAACTCAGAAAAAGGAATCTAGAGTTTCAAAGCCCACACTGAACCAGAATTCTTTACCGGAGAGGCACAACATTTGGTGTCCCACATCTGAGAAAAGGAGTGAGTGCAACCAGCTACTCCGCAAGAACAGTGAAGCAAGTGTTGGGAAGGTTCTGCCTTGAACCCATAATGGAAGACTGCAGCAGTTTAGAAACCTTAATATGAAACCAAGCATATGAAAGGAAGAGGATAATTTCTGTCAATCATAATTAAAAATGTTCATACCGAGTCACAGTATTCCTTATTAATGATAGTCACAATACTGTTTAAGTCCTTTTTACTTTTGTTTATTATATTGTATTTATGTAAATTGTGTCACATGTGTATGTCTGTCTGTGTGTGTGTGTGTGTGTGTGTGTGTGTGAGGTGCTTCTCTCTCCACCATGTGGGTCACATATATGAAACTCAGGGTCTCAGCTTGCCACTACTGATGGCAAAGACTTTATCCCCAGAGCCACCATGCCACCTTCCCATACTATCATGCTGCTGTGTACGAAGTGGCACTTGGTTTTGTTAGGTCAACATCATGCTCTGCATTTCTAAACTACAAACAACAGGAGCACCGCAACATTAGCAAAGCAGAGCTGAGCTCCTGGGAGTAAGACAAAACCACAAAAAGGTAGCTGACCTCAACAGCAGAGTGTAAAATTAACATTTCAACAGCTCTGGCCTTTCATCCCATTCTCTATGTGTGTGTGTGTGTGTGTGTGTGTGTGTGTGTATTTCCCAGAAAAGATACAATTTAGTTTAGAAAGATGAAGGATTACATAAAACATCTGGAATATGGGACAAGAAATATTGGCTTATTATCCCTTGTGGACCCTCCCCATGAAGAATTTACTAGGCATGTTTGGTAGTTTTAATCTCCAGACACCTCAAGCTACGCTATGGAAACATCATCTTTTTTGTTTCTATTAGAATGAGCACATGGAGATAAAAGCACACGGACTCTCTTTTAAACTGTGAATGTTTTCCCCCCTTTAATCAGAAACTTTTCTTCAAATATGCACATAGACATATGTGCTTGCGTGTATACGTGGGAACAAACATCTTTAAAAAATTTTGCTTTGCATTATTATTAGTAAGATGTTACTTTTCTCAAATTTGCCAAAATTCAAGCTTACTTTTCAGGGTTTTTTTGCAAATACATAATTTACCTTTAATGCTGACATCCATATTTCAAAATTCTTAGGGAAATTTTCATATGAACACTAATATCTCATATACTTAGTTCTCTAGAAATATACAATACTGGTGACTTTTAAAAATTTAAAACATAGTTCTTTATTTCACCCATTTTCTTACCTCTTTAAACAGAAGTTTAAACAAAAATTATGGATTATGCTATCAGCAATAAAGGGTTTTGTGGATATTAAAAATAGACACAGATGACAGTAGCTAAACAACTAAGGGGATCAATTTATAATAGTCAATTATTGCTGGTAAAATTTAATATTAATGTACATACTTAAGAAAATTAAACAATGAAATCATCTGTTATAAGAATTTGCAAAACTAAGTAGTCATCTATACAGTATCATTGCAGTATTATCTTATTATTAACTCATATTTTATTATAAATATTTAAAATTAAGTTTTAGCATAAATACTCCCATATTAAAATTAGGGAAAATTCTGCATAATTGAAGCATAATAAAACACTCCACATTTTAAGTGATCTGTCTTTTCAAATTGGCACATTGTCCCATAGCTATGCTATCATTAATAACACTCAAAATATATAATGGGCCTCTACATATTCCAATTAAAAATAGGAGTTCTTAAAATATTTGAGTATTAATAGTCTATAAAGATTTTCAGGGACATTTTTATTAATTTGACACTGATACGCCTTCATTTCTAATGTTACAAACCTGAATCATTTTAAATGCAATTAAAAGTGGCTATGAAAGAGTGTGGACTTCCTTGTGAAGTAGGAAATCACTCTTGTGATTAACATGCAAACGAGCTCATGCTGGCAGAATAGATTGGGGTTTTAAAACCCCAATTACTTTTGTATGATTATCTATTTACCAGTACACAGTCTATTTTCATTTTTCATCTAATACAAAATCGGCTTGCTTACAATTTTAGCACAGCAATTAATATTTACAATAATTATGACATCAAGCACTGCTGAGAACTTGGAGTAAATCATTTACCCCAGTCTCTTTTTATTCACCTACTAATATTATTTAACAATTTAGTGTTGTATATGAGGTTGCCTTTATGCAAAAATTAAAATTAAATACTGATTTCTTCTTTCATTTAAATTTAGTTATATTTCATATATTTTTGACTATTATATAGAGGATGAATATATAAAGCCTACATTCTCCACTAACAATAATATGGAACATCAGTTTGATCACTCATAGTACCAAAAATAAATATATTCTGAGAACAATAAAATATGTCTCATGACTTTTTTCCTTTAAAAGTAATAGCAGACAATTCTAAACTTTCACCATCATGCTTTGATTCCTACCTGCTATGTATTGCACACATACACATTTTTCCAGACTTCTAAAGAAAATTATAATGCATTAATGACAGGAACCATGGTAATGGAAAAAAGGTCACCCTGTCTTGAACACCTTCTGTTTTAAACCATTATATATAAAGACATTCGAGAAAGCAAAGAATTAAAAGCCAGCCTTTGTGCAACCCATTACTGAAATATTATAGAATAATCTATATCAAATGTAGAGGAATAGCAGATTCTTTTGGATCTAAATTAACTGCAGCCATAGAAACGCTTTTATGCTTATTATGCATCTGCATGTTGATTCAATTATTAAAAGAACACCTGACAGCATCAGACTTATTTAATTGAATTAATTAAACTGGATGAATAATCACTGAATTCCTTTTGTGTAAAATTTGTACTGAAAGTAACACTGGCATTTGAAAATTGCAAGTAATTTGCATGGTGAAACACAGTGAACACTGAAAGCTCCTGTTTCAGCTTCTGGGCTTTCTCTCTTCTCACATTAAGACAAATGAAGAGAGCTTAGAAGGTGTATTTTCTCTTCTGCTGTACATATTTATGATTTTTTGTCAATATACCATTAAGCAATTTCTTAACAATTCCCTCAATATCAAAACTGAAAATTCTGTCATACATGGGAAGCATTATGCAAGCTGCCACTTCCCTCAAAGAAGTGGAAAAGCAGTCAAGGCTGCTGGGAGCTCTGAGGTATGAGAAACCCTTGTTTCAGAGAGGATGACCAAGACAATGTGTTTGTTATTTCCATAGTGAGAAATGCCTGTTTAAACACAGAGGTGGAAGTAGTCACAAAAAAATCCGGTAACTCTTTCAAAAGCACTCTTCTGCTTTGATCTGTTTCTTCTGAGATTACAGGTGTAGTAAGGCTTATGCCTAGCTTTTATCATTACAGTTCTGAATGTTTTCTTCAGATAAATCATTGTAAGTTGTTTATCTACATCTAATGATTTCACACTTTTTTTAAAAAAAGAATAACTATTACAGAACTGCCAAATATATGCTTTTCCTGGGTCAAATTTAGAAAGAAAACTAAAATCAAAACTGGAACAAAGACTTTTTCTGATATAAAGAAATACTAGGAAATGACAAAAATATTATACTTCAAAAATATTGTGAAATGGCATCATTTTATGATATTCCCAATGCACGCACTTGCTGCCTATCTAATTTTAGACTGCAGATTCTTTAAGCTGCAAACTGGGGTTTGGTTATCTTTTACCACTGGCAAGATGTATCGAATCTGCTGTTGTGTATTCATTACCACAACAAAACTTTTGAGAAACAATGATGATTTCCCTTCCTCAGACACTTGCATCCATCTATGCTATAGTTCAGAAATGAGCATCACCTTTTAAGAGACTTTATGTCTCTCTTATGAATGAAAATGTTTGTACTTCCACCCTCGAGACACGAATCACTCTACACCATTTTGTCATGCTTATTGTTTGGGAGAGACTGTTTACTGTAATACATGAAGGTATTTAAAATCATGAACCGTTTAACACCCACGTTCCTGAAATTAATGAACCCTTTGACTATTCAGTTGGCCACACTTGAATTTTGTTCACTTTTAAGATACACGTGAGCTCTTCACCCACTGGTCCAGACACAGTCTTATTCAAGTTACCTGTGTTTAGAGGCTGTGCTCACATCCCTCAGAACTACTGCTGTGTGGATGGTCATGTTTGTCACAAATAAAATCTCACAAGTAGTACAGAAATATTTCCTTCAAAGGTTTTAAAACTGTACTCTGAAATATAATTTGCTATTTTAGAAACTAATTCATGAAGCAACTCAAGTATTATTAGACTGTTTTCTGTCAGGTTGAAATGTTTAGTACTATAGATAAATTGTTTCCTAGAAGCAAAAAATATGTAAACTTTCATTAAATACTTTCTGAAAAATCTATGATTCCACCTAAGTACTAATATTAAAAACATCAGTGCTCAGATTTTTATTCTATAGAAATCATACAAAGTACACTGGCATTATATCTTTCTCAACCCCAGTTTATTATGCCTTTATTTCATAATACGGGATGTGGAAATGGAAACAGTGCCATCATGTGATACTTTGCAGGGTACTTCACTTATATTCGCCATGTCTGAGCATATAGCTGCTGTACAAATAAGACTTCAGAGGAACAGAATGTCAGTGCAATTCCTCACAGAGTCTTCTGCAGCCATGTGAAGAGTTCATGCTTTAAAGTAAACATAAGCAACACTTTTCATATCTACAAATAAAAACAAATAGAAAGTCTATAGTTATACTGGAAATATGTACCCATGCAAACAAACACAGAATCCCTTTCCATAAAAACCTAAATATTGTCCACTTGAACCCATAAAATCTACTGTGGTCATCACCATTTTCAGTAATTAAGATCATAAAATATTCCTTTATTAATGGAATAAATTAAGTACTTAAAAAGAGAAAACCTAGTAGTTTAGGTGGAAAGGAAAACTCTAACCAATTAAAATTTGAGCATAAAATTTTAATCCATGCCCTATCCCTTTCTCTTGTTCTGTCCACAACACACACACACACACACACACACACACGCACATGCACACACACACACATACACACACAGTTTCTACTAACCTAAGAAATAAAAACAATAAAGCAAATGTTGTATTTGCCATGAATTATTCCTTCAACAATAAAACACAAATTTAAAAACCACATTGAATTTTAAAATCCATAATAATAATTAGTTAAAATAAAAGCTTGCATTGAAAATGATACTTACCAATTTTCTTAGATTTCACTCTTTACCAGTCATTCAAAATATTTTAAATGTTATTTTTGTGGGCATAAGAGGTGTCAGTTTAGGAGCTACTTCACTTGAAGTTGCATTTTCAGCATCATTTTAAATGAATACATAATCATCTTTTTGAGGTTAGGCCAAGTAAGTATTATTTTATTTAAACCTGAGATACAATGTTATCTCAGGATTTAAACATCTACAGTGGGTCAATTCTCACTTGCTATTTAATGATTCCTTAGGACATTTCTTTTCATTGGAAAATAATTCAAGATATTTCATCTTAAAATCTTGCCAAAAAAGTAAGAAAATTAAAGGACTATGTCATATTGCAAGTTTTCAAACCATGCTTGAGCTTCAAAAAATATTTAACAATTACTTTCATTACCATTATGTATATCTTTAGCAACATACAGCAGCAGGATTATGCTTGGAATTTCACATAAATGGATTCCATTCAAAAAAATGAAAGAAACCAAGAAACATTTTTTATTTATGCAGCCATAAACATAGCTGCTTATTTCTGAATAGCAAAAGTGACCTCTAATCACAGAAGCCAATGAGCACTTAATCATAGTCATGGAAAAATTAGGGATGATTATTATAGCCAGATAAAGGTAAACTAGATTTGACATTAAAATATTTGGTTTCAAGCATTTCTCTTTTCTTCCAAGTTAAACAAGTCTTCAAATGATCAATATCTTCTACCTGAAAGATAGGCTTGAGCTTCGCCCATAAAGCATATATTAAAATGCCCACCCCAAGCAGCATGAAGGACGGACCAAAAGACTAGTTTTTGTATTGAAAATATTTCATCCTTTTGAGTAGAGACTGTCTGCTTTCTTTTATTTTCTAATAAAATTTGTTCTGTAGGCTCTTTGGTTCTGAGGTAGAAAAGAACTTGTCTCTTGAAATATATGGCCATTTTTCTTCATTTCTTCCCATCTGAACTTATCTCGATGATTTAATAAATATTAAGATCAGTGGCAGAGAATGTCAGATCATATCATCAACCTCACGTGATCTACTTTGTCAGAGAAGACTTGTCATTGATGGTGCTACAATTTAACTAGTAAGAGAAGAGCCAGAAAGTCAATGTATTTTAAATTTTCCCTGGTTAGTGGTCCAATTGAGGAAAACGAATGGATAGAGTGAGGATTGAGGCGCCAAATACTTGCGTACAGTCCACCCTTACTTGTAATGTTGGGTGTGAGCCTTAACTTTTCCTTCTTCCAGAACAGCAGTATTTCGAATTAGGCAAAGGGAAGTGAGAAATATTCAGAAAAACTTTTTGTAAAAAAGTGTAGAAAACACTGATTCATGAAAAATCAATTTCAGATTCCTCTAAAAATTAGCAAATGAATATAATACATTAATCCCTAAGTTCTTTTTAAGTTTTTACTTTATTGTCTTTTATGTGTATGAAGGTTTTCCCTACATGTATGTCTGTGTACTACATACATGCCTGGTGCCCACAGAGGAAACAGACATCAGGTCAGCTAGAACTAGGGTTACCGATGGTTGTGAACCATAGTGTGGATAAAGGAATCAAACCCAGGTCTTCTGGAAGAGCAGTCAGTGCTCTGAACTGCTGGACCATTTCTCTAGTTCCCAAGTCCTGTGTTCTTTCTATAACAGTATAAGTTTTAATACTCTCAGCAATTCCCTAGTCTAGAAACTGATGGTTGAAAACTTATGATGTAGTGATCTATTACCCACTGGATGGTTGTAGTGCAATTGCAAACCCATTTCATGATCAAAGAAAATTAAATGATATTAGTTTAAGGTGGCTTTTTAAATTTATTCATGTATGTATGTATGTATGTATGTATGTATTTGTTTGTTTGTTTGTTTGTTTGTTTGTTTGTTTGTTTATTTATTGTGGATACAGACCTGCCAGGACACACACACAGAAATCAAGAGCAACTTTTGGAAGTCCTGGGAAGAAACTCAAGTCTCTAGGCTTGGCAGCAATAACTTATCTGATAAATCCTGTCACTGGCATTAAATGGGTATATTCTAATACATAACATTTTTGATTAAATTATGTAACAGCAAAGTTGTATGTGTCCAAATTCAGTTTTCATTAACAGCTTTACTTAAGCTTCCAAGCCCCCAGCACTCACATTCAAACACAAAGGCAGAGCTATGCAAATCTGAGGCTAACTGGGACTGGTCAAAGCCTGTTTGATGTTCTCTTGAGGTTATAAGCCATGGCATATTCTTGACTGTTCACTTACCTTAGTTTTTCATCTCTGGAACATAGGAATAGCAACAGAAATTGTAATTATGTTGTTTTATTAAAAAAAACACAACAGTATCTACAATTAATAATTACTGTGTACAGCTTTCCTTAAACTTAATTTGTTCATCCCTCCTGATTTGAATCATGGAGAAGTTGATACCAGGAGTGGGATATCTCTGTGAGAAGCCTTATAAATCTCTTTTTTGAAGAAATATAGATGACTTAAGGACTTTGGAACTATAAAAGCAGTTGTATACTAAAAGCAGTGCTTAATGTGCTATCTAATAAGAGCTTGGAAAACAGTGGTATTGAGAATAATGTGGACTATAGAGACCCAGCTTGAGAGGTTCTGAAGGGAACTCTGTTAACAATTGTTCTAATGAAACTTGGGCCAAGAATATGGTTGGTTTTGTTCTTGTCCTAAAAAGCTGTTAAAGAGCTTAGGACTAATTTCATTGGCAGAGTAGGTTTCAAAATAGTAAAATGTTGACTCTATCTCATAGTTATTAGTCATCACACTTACACAGAACTATAGAGAAAATAAGCAAGTGGAGGTGAAAAATGTAGAATTTGAGGAGAAAAAGACCAACAGGTTATTTAATGAGGTTTAATGTTGGAGCCATGTCTTGTGCTCCGAGATAAGAAGTTTAAAGGAAGGCATGACTGAAAATGGCATTACAGGGAGTGATGCTTACCAAGCAGGCCGCTACCCAGCAAAGCTTCCAACTTGTAAGAAGGAAGGGCTAAAGGATTCTTCTTATAAAGCAAATGAGAGCTTATTCAACAAAGGGAACCATCAACAAACTAAAGTTTATGCAGATGTAGTTCACAGAGGGGGCCAGGTTTCATCCCAGAAGGGAGTAGAACTGGGCAGCATGAGCCCTGTGGCTTTGGCTTGAGATTCATAGAGTATATAGGAGTATAAGCGTTTTTGGATTATTTCTCATCAGTTAAGAAAAACTGCTGAGGCTAGACCATGACAGGAGAGTCCCTGCATAGAGACCTGAAGGGACCACTGCATGAAGCTATGAAAGCAAAGCCTGGATTACACTAGAGACCTTTAGGATGTTAGGTGTCAGAGCAATGGAATATCTACCAAGGATAGCTGTATACATGAAGCACAACCAACCCAAGAGAGAGACGTGTGTTGCAAGCACCACAACTGGGATGGCAAATCTATCTAAGCCCTTTGACATCAGACAAGGAGCTATAGGAGAAAGCTCCTCATTAGCTGTTATTATCACTTTAACTAAACATCCCACAAAGCTATTTAAGGGACGAAGGATGTATTTTAGCTCATGTTGACAGAGTCCAAACCTTTGTGTGTGGTTGTATGCCTGAAGAACCCAACTTCCTGTGGACAATGACAAGGTCTGCTTGAAGCTTGAGACACTGTCTATACATCTGAACTGTTGTTGCAAAGTCATCTGTGTGCTATCATGTGACAAATGGAAACATTTCCCTCTTCTCTGGTTTTCCTACAAGATATCTTGGAGATGCTATCCAATGCCTTTGCCTTCAGCTGCCCTTCTGCCCGGCCCATAACTTTAATTATAATCAGTCTTCTTGTCTAAATGAACTGATCAGTTTCTACAATAAATATCACTGCTTACAATAAACAAAAACCATGCAACATTCAGAAGGTTATGTTGTCTTTTAATTTATTATTAAAACTGCTTATTTTCTTAATTTTTAATTCAGCTTCACTCAAATTTATATATTCTTTTTTATTTTTATCACTACACATTTTTTATCAATCAATTTTTTTCTACATTTCATAACCCTAACACAGCCTCCCCTCCCCTCTCTCCCATTCCTTTCCCCCTCTCTCTGCCATCCACCCCTCCCCAATCCTCTGTTCAAAAAGAGGCAATCCTCCCATGACTGCCAAGAAAGGATGGCATATCAAGTTGAGGCAGGACTAAGCTCCTCTCCTTGTATTAAGTCTGGGAAAGGCAATCCAGTATGAGGTATAGGTTCTGGAAAGCTAACCATAGTATTATCAACAGGCTCAGCTTCCACTGCCAGGAGTCCCACAAACAGAACAAGCCACAGAACTGTCACACATATGTTGCAGGCCTAGGCCGATCCCATGCAGATCCCATAGCCATTGGATCAGTCCGTGGACTTCCATGAACAGACCAGTTACATCTGTGGGCGCCCTTGTGATGACCCTGACCTACCTGGCTCATGTAATCCTTCCTCTTCTCCTCAGCAGGTTTCCCTAGGTCTGCCCAGTGCTTGGCTATGGGTCTTTGCATCTGTTCACATGCTCACAGATGATGGTTGGGGTAGTTACCAATAGGATTCCAGAGATGGCCCGTTCATGGTATTATCCCCTCTTGCTAGGAGACTTAGCTGGGCTCATCCTTGTAGATTCCATGGGAGTTTCCCTTTCATCAGGTTTCTTCCTGACCTCAAATGCAGCCCCCTATCAAGTCATCTCTTTCGGCACTCCCTTCTTCCATCCACCCCACAACCCAATCCCTACAGATCTTTTACAAAGCATAACATGAGTGGACTCTAACTCGATTCCCATTTGAATTCTCTTTTTCCTTCCCCCAAACCTCAAGGACATAGTCACTACTCTCTGAATATCTCTGGGAATCATGGTCTTCTGAACTTCCAGTAGAATGGCCAATTAAACTCATGCCTCTCTAAAGAATTGTTTTCTTATAGTTACAAATAGTTTCACACCATTCCATACCCAGAGCAGTTCCAAAAATAAGTAACATATTGTCAGATAGTCAGAGCAACAACCCACCACTGGTACCAATTTTCTATACTATTGACTTTTCTTATATGCATTATATATTGCTTGAAAAATAACTTGTGGATACCTAGTTTGGGGAGCAGAGCCATAATCTGCCATGAAAGGAAAAAGATGATGATAAAGTGGCTACAAGGCAGGGGTATCATGGAGATAATTCTGCTCATCTCCTTACAGCCATGCAGGGCAGGGATCCAACACTGGAAACAAGTAGAATAAGTCTACAAAACCTCAAGATTCGCCTGAAGGACCCACCTCCTCTCTAAAGGGTATACTTCTTAAAGGTTGCTCCTAGAACAGTACCACTGCCCAATGACCAAGTGCTCAGGTACATGAGCCTGGGAGGGGTATTTCATACTCATACCTGGAGACCTTGATGCTCAATGGTCTAAGATTTCAGAAAAATGACATGGGCTATGAGCAGTCTACTTGAGGTTAACCCTGCGGAGTCAGAAGAATGAATGAGGATTTCACTATTTGTCGACTTGCTTGTCTCTCAGTTCAAAGTTTTGATCTAAGTTGAATTGACTTATTCTGAAAATATAATAATTATTATTATCAGTTTATTAATATAAATAAACCAGAATATTGATGAAAACATAATAAAATACTATAACTGTAGTGTAACTTACATAATGTACCAAAATACTCAGTTCTACTTTTTAAAGTCTTTACTACCAAAAAAGCACCAAATAGTAGTAAAGTATAAAAAATTAATTTACAAGTTGATAGACAAGAGAAATTTATAGCTATACCATTTGTTCATTAATTCTTTCATTAATCCATACAGTAGTTTATCCAAAAGGAAGGTACCTGAATGTGTGTCCCAGCTACTGTTGTGTATTATTGTGTGCTCCTCTTTACTGTGGCACTTTTTTTTTTTTACTTGTGGAAATTACCTCATAAATGTTTGGTTACACAAATCCCTAGATTTTCTGTACCACAACCCAAACAAGTTCCACCCTATTAGGAGCTAAAGATCCTATTACAGAGATAAATGTCAAGACCTTAAATTCCTAATCAGTTACTTGGGAATGAATTCTAAAATGTTTTGGCAAGTGATGTTCCACCTCCCCATTCAGCCTTTCTAAACCTATCCCCATGATTCAATGAGACTGGGGACCATTTCTTCAGACAAGTGTTTTGTTTAAGCAACTTAATTTAAGATACCTTACTAATGCCATAGCATTCCCAGATAATCCATATAAGCTGCTTCAAGTAGCTGAACCTCACATTCTCACCAAAGAGTAAGAACCTGTACTCTTTGCTATCTAATCCTTATGAAAATTCTAGTTGAAAGAAACAATATTTATGGAGGATTGCCTAGATAACATACAACAGATAAGTTACTCAGGCCAGATGCTTTGGATCTTACATCTTAATCTGACTAGTCTTTGAAATAATTCTAAATAAAATGCGAGATGTGGGCACCTCTGAGAACTGTCTTGACTGAACCTCGTTTGGAGTTCTCTTCTTGTCCTCCGCTAACTGATGTCACAGGTGATGCTCCCCTTTTATCTGCACAATATTGTTGGTCCAGTGTGCTCCACGGTTTTTATTTCTTCACCAAGATGAAAATGAAAATAAAACTCATGCAGGTCAGAGCATCTATGAAAACGGATTCTTTTTGGAATGTTTAAAAAATGAGTTGCTAATATAACTGAGTATTTGTAGTATAAATGAAGTAAACTACTACATTTAAATGAAATAAACAAATGGTGACAGAAAAAAAGCCATATTACGGTTCATCCTAGCTACTGAACAGGCTCAGGCAGAGCATACTTGTGATTTTTTCTTCCCTTGATTTTTCTATGGTTTATCACTATGCTTTCTTACTGACTAAATATCATTCTCAAAATAAAGTGTATAAAAGATGCTACAATATTTTAGATGGAAAACATAAATGTAAATAAGGACATGCATATTTTGGAAAGTTTTCTTAAAAAAATTAACAGAACTTGGAACAATCTGTCTTGATTATTAATTAATATTTTTTCACGTGCAGCAATGCATTTTTAAAATTCCTGTGTGACTCAGGAAAGTGATATCAATTTTGTTTATAGTTTATATATTCTTGAGAAGAAAATATTTAATTAATTTCAATAAAATATATAAAGGTTACACTAAGATTAAAAGAT
>LOEQ01000432.1:188028-229144 GCA_001685075.1 Bramus lutescens | reverse complement strand
TATATATATAATCACGTGTATTGATGCATGAATTTACATTCCAGATGGCTTTTACAGCTCATATAGAAGTAAGAACATGCTAACTTCTATATTCCCTAGTGTTTGGAGCCCCTCAATATGAAAATTGATCTCATATTAAATGAGGACCTTTATAGACTACCATATGTACTAGTATTCAAATTGTTAGTCTTACAAGTGCATATTGTTGAATAAATGGAAGGTTTCTGTGAAAATCCATGCCTTGTTGCCTACGAAAATTATAAACTGGCAAAAGATTTCCAACACCAAAAACCTCAAACAAACAAAGAAAACAAAACAACACCCAGCAAAATACAGAATTTTTAAAAAAGCTTCATTTCACATATGATAAGAAATATAATTATTTATGTAATATATAAATATATAAACATATAATATATATGTAATATATATATATATATTAGGTATATAGTATAACTCCTGTAGTAAGATTAGTAATTAAATCCTTTAAAAAAAAAGACACGAAAGAATTGCTTCTTTTCTTCTGATTATCGGTAGTAGGTATCATGGTGCAAACAGCCACATCACATATATATACATGTAACTATGTACAAAGGAAATGGTTGAAATCTGTACTGCAGGTCTAGGAAGCCTCAGCCAGCAACAGCATAACAAAATTCTAGAAATGGTAGGTCTAATGAAGTGTAGTCATATGCCCAAAAAGTAAAAGTAAGTTTGAGAAATAGAATGAACATGCACAAATCATCTCAGGCTAGTTCAAAAAGAAGCTGAGCAGCTATGAACACTAAAGGAAAAGCTGGGAAAATATGGTATAGGAAGTGAAGAGGTAGGAAGTAAAAGAACAACAACACTGTTCAAAGGAATGTTAAAGAAAACTAGTAGCAAAATGGAATGGTGGGAGAATCAGGTTTTATAATTCTAAGTTTAAAGAGAATAATGTTCTAGTGACAGAATATTTCAGCTACAAACTTTGTGAGTAAAGACTGTGATGGGGTCAAAATCAAAATTTTTTTTCTCTGAAAATTCCAATATATGGTGATACAGAAAGGATCTTTGCTCCAAAATATTGACAGGCATATGAATTGACATAATTTTGAAACTAGAAAGTATGGAATTTTGCTTATTTTATAGGGAAAAAATTAGAAAAACTCAATTTCTGCCACAGAACTTCTAGCATGAATCTTCAAAAACCAAAAGAACTTTAGATTCTGCTACCCAAATAAATGTTAAACCAAAGTTGAAATAAAGAAAGCAAAACAATGTAAAAGTTTTTGATGGCATTTGTTCCTGCTTGGAAAACTATAAGTAGTGTAATATTTCATATTGTTTAAAGAAAACTGACTCGCAAGAAAGAACTCTGAAATGACATCTTTTTGAATGGCCAGTAGGACAAGAATTATTTCTTCTAGAAATGAGCAATTGAATAAATTGGAAAATTGGAAGGCGGCTCCTTTTTCAATGCTACATCTTCAGGGGACAAATCATTGTATGTCTTGCGCAGAATGATTTCCCTTTTCTGGTTAGAGCACTTCTCAGCCATCCATTCTTCTGCTGGATACATTTGTGTCATATATAAATCTATTATGCATCCCCCTCTCTTTTATACTCAAATAATAGATATAAATTCATTTCTTCTGCACTTTGAAATGAATGGTTTTCTCTGTGCATAAAACCAATAGGAGAGACAATTTCACAATGTTTAATAGTATCACAAAGGCAGTGTACTGCTGAGCTTATTTTAGTTGGAAGCAGATAAACTCAAATTATAGTTTAACCTCCAGTAATAGGAACCATTCCACTTGGAAAATATTTGTTGTAAAATTAAAATAGATAATGGATTGTAATTGCATGGAGAGAGACTCTGATGTGATTACACTCACTAGGGAGTATGCCCCATGAATGGTGTGAAATATACCCCCAAGTACCCCACATTGGCATACTTGGTACATAGAAATAAGTTCCCTATGTAAACAAGAACATGCTGAAGCTAATTTCAATTAGACATACAATATGTAAAAACCAATCAAATCATTGAAATTGTCTCAAATCTGCCAAAGAACATCTTTTCCTTTATAAAAGTTCATTGATTTTTTTAATCATAAAATTTCTTTTTATAAACGTCTTTTAAGATATGACAATATCAACACTGAGGCAGCACCTATCCTGCAGATATCTTTAACTGCTCCTGAGCTATTTACAGCCCTTCTCTCATACAAGGTCTGGGTTTCATTTTCTTTTTTTTAATTTTTTTATTATTATTAAAAATTTCCACCTCCTGCCCGCCTCCCAATTCCCTCCCNCTAGGAAGGTGAGCATCCAGACAGACTAGGCTCCCACACAGCCAGTACATGAAGGAGAATCAAAACTCAGATTCATTGTCCTTGGCCTCTCAGTCAGCTCTCTTTGTCAGCCACGTTCAGAGAGACCGGATTGATCACAGACTCCATTAGCCCGAGTCCAGCTGGCCTTGGTGAGCTTGCTCCCTTTTCATTTGTAATAGAAAGGCACAGGCCAGAGTTTGGAAAATGCAAAAAAATAAATTAATTAATATTGCTTACAGTTCGAGCATCTAAAGGACTGCAAGTGTATTCTGGATAGAAAGTGTCCTTTCAGGAAAAACTGAAATGGTGTATATGGAAGAGATAGCATGATATAAAATTTTTGCCTTATTTTTTGTTTCTACTTTAGCTGTTCTAGGTCTTTTCTCAAAATAGTGTTTCCTACCTATTGTAAAATATGGACATAATTACTTAATTATGAATAATAAAAGCATGTATGTGACCTAAAAAAGATATGACAATATCATTTTTTAAATGGTACTCTTTGCATGGATAGGGTAGAGGCAACTATAGTGATATTTTGTTTGTGCTTGAATAATAAAGCTTGCCTGAAGATCAGAGTGCAGAGCTAATCACACTACCTAGTCATAGAGACCAGTCAGTGGTGGTACACATCTTTAGTCCCAGCATTTGGGAAGCAGAGGCAGATGGATCTCTGTGATTTCAAAGCCACCTTGGGCTACATGAGATTGAATCAGTTTAAAAGAAAATCAGAGCCAGATATTGATGGCTCAAACCTTTAATCCCAGCACAAGGGAGGTAGAGACAGTAATGGATACGCTGTGGGACAATGGTCTATACCCCGTCACTTGTATTTTAAATAAACGCTGATTGGCCAGTAGCCAGGCAGGGAAGTATGGTTGGGGCAACCAGGCAGGAAGTATAGGCAGGGCAACAAGAATTCTGAGAAGAGGCAAGTTTCAGTTTGCAGTTGTCACTCAGACACAGAGGAAGCAAGATGTGACTGCCTTGCTGAAAAAGGTACCAGGACACATGGCTAACACAGACAAGAATTATTGGCTAATAAAAATTCTAAGAGTTAATAAGAAGCCTGAGCTAATAGGCCAATCAGTTTATAATTAATGTAGGCCTCTATGTATTTATTTGGAATTGAATGGCTGCAGGACCGGGTAGGAGAGAAAACTCTGTCGACAAAGATAGGACTAAGCAGAGAGAAACAGAAGATGGGAGGAGATGGGACATTCAGTCTGAGGATTGTTAGAGACAGGATCTTGTACCCTTGATTCTGAGGATTTGGTAGAGGTCAGAACTAGTGGCTGATTCCTCTGCTTCTTTGATCTTTCAGTATTCACCCCCAATATCCGACTCTGTTTTTTAAATTCATTATTAATACCAACTATAATTTACACTATATGCAACCCACGATTCAACCCCATTTATGGAGGTTTTGGCTGTTGATGGTTGCTGGGGGAGAAAAAGTGGCTGTCCACTGGTAGGTTGCTCATGGTCTAGTAGATGACCTCACACAGATGCTGCTCTAGGCAACACTAATTTAGTTAATAAACATATTTTAAAGAGGACATAGAATTGTAGAATGGATATGGTCTGGTGATCTGGAGACAGTTGGAGTGGGACAGATTACAAGGTGCAAATATGATTCAGATTCATTATGTACTTAAATGGAAATTTCATGGAATAAATAAAAACTATAAAAATAAGTAGTTATTTCTATTTCTTAGTCTCTGTATCTCTCACACATTCAGACATGAATTATAAACTAATACAGTATAATTACGTCCGTTACAATTTGAATTCTACACTTAGAAGGGATGAGTTCAAGTATGGCCTATAACAATGAAAAATATGTACATTTCTTACATATTCTTTTGTTTCAGATACTCTTTGTATAAAATTGGAAAGATACAAATCTAATGGTTATTAAGACTTAACAGGAAATATGTATATTAATGCTGAATCTTTGGATTCAGGAAAATTAGCTATAAACAGACTTAAAAAAAACTTTTGAGATTATATTAGAATTAGAACATTTCTTCCTTCCCTTTCCTCCCTGAGAACCCTTGACTACTCCCTGCTCTCTTTCAAATCCATGGCTTCTTTCACTATTGGCTAATTGCTGTAAGGGGCATAGACATTTGTACATGGATATACCTATATAGAACCTGTTCAGTATGCATGTTACTTGCGTGAATGTTTTTGGAACATGCCATATTGGGTAGGAAAAGCTTGTGAAGCCTCAAATACACAAATAACTCTAAGAAACTGAGCAAAGCTGGGAGTGGGGGAGGTGGTCTTACCACTAGTCTGCTGGAGACTAGCACACCAATTGGTGTACATGTAAGTTTTCAAATTGAGATTACACAGAGAAAGATTCTGACAAATTCTTATGGCATTTATTTTAACTAATAAAATAATTCAGGAAGCACAGTAAAAATTTGAAAAATACAAAAGTGAAACAAAACCACAAATAACCTGCAAACAATGTTCCTTATATTTGATTTTTGTTGCACAAGTCAGTATAGCTCTATAAGTTTACATAAACATACAAATTGGAATTCTCTTCTCAAACCTCTTATCAGTCCCATACTTTAACACATTTTCAGGAAAAGTAAAACAAGTTAGCAAATTTTGCTCAAAAAAATTACTTTGTTTCAGAATTCCTGAAGTAGAGTGGAGTTTTGTTTTGAGACATGTATTCTGAAAACCCAAGCTGGCCTCTGACTGGCTCTCTTCCTGCCTCCACCTCCAGGGTGCTGGTAATACTGATAATATTTCCTTTTAAAATTATTATTTAAAATTGTATTACTTGGGTACAGTCATTTAGCCTTCTTGTATGTGCATTGTGTGTGTGTGTGTGTGTGTGTTTGGACTCTGAGGAGGACAGAAGAGGGTTTAGATCTTCCAGAGCATGACTTTTAGACAATTCTGAGCTTCTGTGTGGGTGCTGGTGATGAAATCTGAGTTTAGCTATTGCTCTTAACTGCTGAACCACCTCTTCAGTATCACAGATGGCTTTTGAAGGTTTTTAAATTTATGCATATGTGTATGAGCATGAGTGATTCTATATCACCATATCTATGCGGAGTCAGGGCAAGTTAGATCTTTGGCAACAAGAGTTATAAGCAATTTTGAGTTGCCATGTGGGCACCAAGAACTAAACCTACATCCTCTATATGAGCAGTTAAGTGCTCACAACCATCGAGCCAACTCTCCAGCTACTTCAGAAGCTATTTTTAATGAAAATATTATATAAAAACTGATTAGACATTTATGACTGCATAATGGAATTCTCTTTGTCATGTCCCTTCTTTCAAAATGCTTGGGGGGGGCGGGGAGAAGTCCAGCAGCATATGCCCTCTGCCACAGAAGTGAAGAATTGTAGTCCTTCCATGCCTGGGATCAAAACAGTAGTGAACAACCCTATCATATTCCTCACCCTGGATTTTAAACCTTTTATTTAATAAAGTAAACACCTCCATGGAGGCATACTTTTCACACAGTGGGGAACCTCAGATAATTTGTGGAGGGATAGATAGATTTACCATTCTCATGTTGCTTCTCAGGACAGCGTCCATCCAGGTTTCCAGTTTAGCCATAGAAAGCAATGCAGTGTTTCTGCAGGGTGGGGTTGGAAAGACTCTGTCTGTCTCTGTGTTTGGAGAAACCCCATGTTTTGTGTGAGTAACAAGAATGATCAAGGTAACCAAAAAGCAGAGGCTCCATAATGGCAAAAGCAGCCACGAATACAGGTTTTGATGCGGCTGAGATCCAGACTCCTTGAGATTCAGAAAATGACCTCTGTTGCTGGTCTTTTGAAGATGCACAACTCTTTCCTGTAAACTGGTATGCAAGGATTAGTGAACTAGAAGTCTCAGGCTCCTGCGATTAGAACTGAACTTGGTGCCAGGAGAGACGTGCAAGCAAGAGTAAAGTGGAACAGAAAGACGGAAAACCAAATACATACTTGACAACTTTGTCAGAGACTTTCAATTGCTGCCAGTATGAAAAAAATGGCCTAAGAAGATAGAAATGGTGGAAATGAATCCTACCTACTGTAATACGGCAACTTTGAAGGTGATTTTGTGCAATGGTGACTAAAGCGAGGTGTGAAGAGGCAAATTCTAGTCGTTATTGTAAATATGCACACATTTATGGAAATGCCTATTATAATCAGGAAACAAATAGTTGATTGTGAGAAGCATATAGCCAACAAATCAGAAGTGATAAAACTGCAAATAAAGAACAGAGAGCTGAGAAATGATGAAACAAACTAATATGTCTTATGAGATGGATAACGTGATCAGATACATCGGGTTAAACTGCCCACATTTAGCAATCATCGAGAGACCCTGACTCCCTCCTGGCATTTCCTGCTTTCTTCCCATCTCTGCTGTGGACTGCCATATTAGCAATGTCCTACACAGAACAGGACAAACCGTGCTTCTTTCACCTCAATTTTTATTGTTTTATATTACTTCATTTTTCTAGTTGTTGCTTATAATTACTGGAATTTTCTTGTAAACCTTTTAAAGGAATTTTCCAGCTCAGTGAGTATGCAGATATAGCAGTCTTGTCTACTAGTGTAGATGGCACCAGCTTTGAAGCACATGAATTAATAATTTTTGTGTATGTTCCAAAAGCAATATGTGCTCAATAGGAACTTTATTTAAGTATTTTAAAGTTTTTATCTATTTATTTCTCTGTGTGTGTCCATGTGTCTGTGCATATGTGTGAGTGTACCCATGCCAGTGCATGCGTGTGGAGGTCCAAAACAACTTAGAGAATTTGGTTCCCTCTTTCCACCACATGTGGATCAAACTCAGGCTTCAGTCTGATGTCAAGCATCTTTACATTCTGGGCAGCTTGTTGGCTCTGTATTTCTAACTTTTAATTGAGATATTTTGTTGAGCTAGTGGTAATACCTCCCCTCTCAGCGCTAGAATATTTAATGTGCTTGATCTTGTGCAGGGAACAGCCATGTCATGCTCAGAGGACAGCTTCCATGTACATAAAGGCAGCATTAACTGGACTCATTAGGTTACTAAATAATACTAAATTAAGAATCTAAAAAGGAGACCATGCTATTAAGAGGGAGATAGAACTGGTAAGGGGTGATTCATGATTGGAGCTTAAGAGATGGATATGATTAAGACCGATTGTATAATTCATGATAATTTCAAAATTAAATACTTTAAAAAGAGGCAAATGTCTGCCTTGTCCCACTTTTGTGATGCTACACTTGAATAACAACAAAAGAAAGTGTTCTTCACTGGCATTCATTTGGATTCTGTGGTTTCATCAATTAACAATGGTTAAATAATAGAGATCTAATAAAAATACTGAAAAATTAGAAGCAAGATAATGGGAAGTTTAATATTACTGAATCACTTACTAGCTGTGTGGGACTTGGTGGTACTTAAAATTTATGATGTTCAAGGTTCTTTTCTGTAGAGTAGGTACTAATGAAAATTAAATTAGCTAAATGATTTAAATAATTTTTAACTGTTTCTTGCTTTAACAGCTCCAGTTTCCTTCCATTCTCTATTAATTCTCTAGGGGATTTCTTATAAAGGTCCCAGGAGGGAAATTTAAACAATGAATCATTGCAGTTTGGAGAAAAGCTAGCACTAAGACAGCATTAGTGGTCTGTACTGGCTTTGTTTCATGTTAGGAGGTGAGGCATATGCATCTGGCGGACAAAATGCCAACATGATTTTGTGAATATTTGATTTATTATTTTGGAATAAGTTTTCCATCCAAAAATAATATTATATATGAGCAATTAAACAAGAACCAATGAACATAACAATTATAAAAGACAAAAAGCAACATTATTCTTTGTCCCTAAAGTCATAGTAGAATACTGAAGAATTAGTAGCAACAGTGCAGAGGAATCCTTACTTATATGGTATTTTGTTGAAGAGGGAGACTTAGAATTCTTCTTAGAGTTTTTTTTTTCCCAAACTGACCACATGATCACCTGTTGACTTTTATCCAGCAAGCGCATGTAAAATGCCTACTACAAATCAATGCTAAGATTGTATAGGACACAGAACTTAGTTTCCAACTTTCATGTCATTGAAATTTATTCAAAAGTATATTGAAATTTATAATGGCACAACAGAGGCTTGTAGAGCCAATGGGTTTATATGAAAATTGTCCAGTCTAACACTGCAGGGTCTTGGTGACTTACACTTATCATGATGTCTGACAGAGGCAAGGAAATGAGCCACATATGAAAGAGCTTCCTCAATGAGAGAAAGCTCAGCTGAGGGTCAGAATTCGTGGAACAGATTTTTAGTTGTATTTCTCACTAGAAAAAAAATTACACTCAATATATAAGTGATAATGCTGTCTTCTTAAATATACTAAATATCTTTGCAAGCTACTTTGACCACATCCTACAGTAAAAACAATAAAAAATAAAAAGAAATTACCTTGCTACAGAAAATTCAGACCAACATAAATAGAAGTTTCACAGAAAATTTATTCACAGTGGTCGGAGGGCATTTCATACTGATTTACTCTTGTTCTGCTCGACTAAGCACTATTTTAATTCTATATTGTTCCATATTATTCTACACTGTTCTATTAATCCTAGCATATCACATTTCTATTAAAATACAAGTTGAAATCCCTTAATTTCATGAATCATTAGTGAAGCAAGATTTTCAGTTGAGGACTTTTTGGAAATTTGAAAGCCCAAATTTGTTAAATTATAATTATCATAAACATATTATTTGGTATATACCAGATCAAATTTTAGCATAAGTTTAAATTATATATTTCAAGTGATAATTGTATTTTAATAGCTGAGGCTAGAGTGGATTAATGTGGTGAAACCCTTCAGGTTTGATAACAGGAACTAGACTCAAACAGAGATATCTCTCTAGATAGGAAGGAATGGAAACTCATGGGTAGAGGGGGAGACTGACAAGTCCCCTTGTAATCAGCAGTAGACTGGTATTATCACATTTGTATTCCTAGCCCTTTCCAAGTCAAAGAAGATGCTGTCACTTAGGGGTGAGCATTTTAAGGCAGATGAGCTATGGTTTCCTCCTCACATGCCTTATACATAGTATAATTGCAAATTTTTGTGACTCCCATTTTAAAAACCCAGAAAACCATTTCCAGCAAAACAGTAGGTGATATAACTCAGAACTGGAAAGACAAATGCCGTGTTTTCTGTCATATGGACATGCCTACTCCAAGGCTAGTGTTTGTCTTTAACATGGAGCAAAAGTCAAAGCTAGGAAACTAGGAAAGGACTTTTGGAAGGCACATGAATGGAAGGGATTAAGTAGATTATATGAATCTGAAAGTAGAGAAGTAGACACCTGTGGGTTAAAGAATTGAGCAAGGAAACGGGACGTACAGTGGAGGGTTTACCAGAAGTGAGCGTATACAAAAAGCCACATGGAAACCTACTATCTCACAGTCCTTCTAAAAAGTAAGAATTGGAGTCATAGAACACATGTGAAATGAAGTATGGGGTATCCTTCAGTGAAAACATTAAGTAGGGATGGGGCAGAGGAACGGAAAAGAGGTATTCGTGCAGTGAGTTATCGAAACAAAGGATGAAAGAAATATGTATGGAGGCCTACTAGCCTGAATGCTGACTTAAAATAAAGCTAAAAAAATTGAGATCATTAAAATGTATAGATATTGTGTTTGACTAATGTCCGTGGTAAATGTTTTATGATTTGCAACATTTCTTTTAAATAAAACTTTTTGTTTAAAAACATAAGAATTTTGAACGGACTTACCCTGCATAAGTAAATTATATTGTTTACAAAGAACATAGACTATTAAATGAAAATTGCAGAGCAAGCACTTGAATATTTTCCTATAAGTTAGAAAATTCAAGAAGTCCTAAAGAGCTCCAGAATAATGCGGGCTATTGTTGTTGTCATGGTTACGCTCTATAACAATATGCTAAGACCCCTGTGAAATGGCACCATAGGCTCACAGAGAAGTGTGACCTTGCTGAAGTAGGTGTTTTTGTTTGTTTATTTGTTTGTTTTTTTGAGGAAGTGGGTTACTGGGGGAAGAAGGCATTGAGGTCTCAGAATGTCAAGCTAGGTGATGTGGGATTCCCCTCTGTATGCTGTAAATATAATTTATTACCATTGGTTAATAAAGAAGCTGCTTTGACCTATGGCAGGGCAGAATATACATAAGTATATTATGTATATTAAATTGAATTCATGGAGAAAGAAAGCAGAGTCAGGTAGATGCCATGTAGTTGCCAAAGGAGAAATACATCAGAACCTTACCCATAAACCACGACCTTGTAGCAATACAAAGTTTAATAGAAATGGGTTAATTTAAACTGTAATATGTCTGAGTGATTGGCCAAACAATGCTGTAAATTAATATAGTTTTTATGTGATTATTTGGGCTAGGTAGCTGGGAAATAGATGCACAACCTCTATTTACAGCAGGGCCTAGTGTGACTCACTTCCTGATGCCAAAAAATAGAACTCTCAACTCCTTCTCCAGTACCTGGTCTACCTGCATGCCACCATGCTTCATGCCACGACAATAATGGACTACAATCTGAACTGTAAGCTGGCTCCTGTTAAATGTTTTCTTTTATAACAGTTCTTGTAGTCATGGTATCTCTTCACAGCAATAAAAACCCTCAGAAAAGCCCATTGTTTAGATACCAAAACTTTGGCTGAAGAATATAGAGACACCAGTCTGAAGCCTTCCAGAGAACTTCCTCCTTGATGGTCAGTTTCATAGTGCCAAAAGCTGATAAGCAAAGACTGCCTGGGAAAAGCAAAACAGTCAATGGTCTTAAGCAGTGTGAGACCCTGCAGTCTACAATATTGAACCTACATTGAAGGTATTCACACTGATAAGTTAGCACATGACTGCTGTGGGATAGCTGATCATTTTCTGCTGAGGTGTGAAGCCTGCTGTAAAGTAGGGACATTCGTGTTTGATGCTTCAGTCCTGATGAAAACTCTAGGTTAGACAGGCTCTACGGTAGGCATCATTATCATTATTTTGTTAAATGGTCATTTTCACGAAGCTCCTTCCTGATATGTATATTTATAGCCATTGACTCAGATTTTGCTCAATCATGTTTAACTTTTTCCAGTTGATAGCAGTTAAAAGGAAGATGCATAACTCAAAGAGCTAAGAAAAAGAAACTGAGAGCTGAGCCTTAAACTAGACATTTATATTAATCACACCCCCATCACAAAGACTCAGGAAATGATAGAAAGAGGAATCAGAAAGAATGTAAGGAAAAAGAGGATGGGAAAGAGCTTGGTTAAATGCTGTCTTGTGGTGAGAGTTTGTTCATGATCTAAAAAAATAAAGTTTGACTGAAGATCAGGGTGTGGAGCTAGCCGCTAGTTACCCACAGAGGCCCGGCAGTAGTGGCACACATCTTTAATCCCACCATTTAGAAGACAGAGGCAGACAGATCTCTCTGAATTCAAGGCCACCTTGGGCTACATGAGATTGAATCTGTCTAAAAGAGAATCAGGGTCAGGTGGTGGTGGCTCATGAATCTTTACTCCCAGTTCTTGGGAGTCACATGCCTTTAATCCTAGCACTAGGGAGGTGGAGACAGGAAGAGATATGACTAAAGAGAGTGAGGGACACAAGGTGGGAGGAGACAGGAGCTCAAGGCATTCCAGTCTGAGGTTTTGTAGAGACAGCATTCAGTCTCAGGATTCATAGGGACAGGCTCTCCCCTTTGGTCTGAAGATTCAGTAGAGCTAAGAACTATTGGCTGGCTGCTCTGCTTCTCTAATCTTTCAGCATTAACCCCTATCTGACTCTGGGTTTTATTATTTAGACCAATTAGAAATTACACAACACTGACTTCTCGATATGATGTGGCCATCATACTCATGAACTCACTTCAACTGGAGTTACCTGTATAAGATTTGCAAAGCTCAAACCCAACAAAATTCCAGCATGGAATGCGTAACATATCCCTAGGCCCATGCCTTATTGTGGCATTACTGATATATGAGAGTTGCTCTGGGAGGGATTATCAGTCATTTTTTGAAGATGTGAATACTGGTAAGATCCCTATGATCCAGATTAAGCAGAATGACCAACAAAGTAGTCTAATGAAAGTTCACAAGTAATTAAAAAGCATATAAATAAGCAGCATCATGTCCTCCCGAAGACAATGATCTCTTTACTATGGGGACATTTCATTACACTGAAATGGAAAATTAAAGTTATATACGTAATTAGGTTATAAATCATCAGACCGTAAAATGGAGAACTTATCATGGATGAACCAGTCTGGTCACATACATTCTTAATTGCAAAGTATGGGAGTAAAAGGTCAATTTCACTTTAATACATGATGTGAGAAATGAGACATTTCTATTGTTGAACACTGAAGATACTCCCAAGCCACAGGAAGTGAACAGACTCTGGAAGTGTAGAAGCTGAGAAACAGATTCTCCTTTAGTGATTCCAGGAAGGAATTTGACCATGGGACACTTGGCTTTAGCCTAACTAAATTCTTTTATACTATAAAACTGTAACCATAAAACTAAACAAAAAGTATCTCATCGTAAATAACTAACTTCCAGTGATATCTCTAAGAAAGAATAAGACCTACCAGAAAGCAGAGTTAGGAGTTAAGAAAGTCCTCTCTGTTCTTGTAAGTGCACCATAATCTAGACTATCAAATTTTTACCTGATACATTTCTTAGTACTGTGATTGATGTAGGCAAGTTAAGGCACTGCATATCTAGAACAAAAGAAAATCTTGCTTATCATTTTCTTTAGTAACGATAGGCTTCCTTAGTTTTAAAGGTCTGAGCTGCTTTAAGAAACACAATCTCTGCATACACATCATCCCCATGGTCTGCACCACATAATACCTGAAGCACACAGGGACATAGGAAATAAAGTCAACTGTGTTGATGTTCAAATTCTTGCTCTGCTGCAACTAACACAATTGATGCAACAGAATCGCTACAGCATGAAACAGCAATTGGTAGACAACTGTAAGAGGGATAACATGAAACTCTGAGCTGGTGTTCTTTCACTGATCTAATAGAACTTTGAACGCCTTATTACTTTAATATGTAAATTACGTTTTTCAAATATCAGTGAATTAAGGGAACGGCTAAGAGTGAGATCTTGTTTAAATTTATTTATGTAGACAAACATTAACCTAAGTGCGGCTTTTCTTACCACTTCCCTTTGCTTGAAGACCAGAATGTCTAAGTGTTTAAGGTACAATGACATAGTTCAGTATAGGTTCTTTTAGTTGCTATGTGAACTTGGGAAATAACAAAACTAAATTCTGAAAATCAGAAGGGCCTTGGTCACATGTCAGAATGTTGGCGAGACATTAAATGAGTTAATATGTGTAAAGTGAGTAGAAGTTCTCTCAGATAGCAAACACAATAAATTTTAATTTTTTTAAATTATTAATTGCATTTCAATGAGATTTGGTTAGCACTCGTGAGAATTCAATCCATTTTTAAATTTCTCCCTGTAACAATTTCCTCATAAATCATTAAGAGCTATATATGGTATAAAACAATATTTTATGAGGATTATTTTATGGAGTTTATATAGGACTTCAAGAGCAGTGCTTCAGAAAAAAGTAATTCAAGATAAGTCTCAAAAACAAAAATTATTTGAGATCTACCTCTGCAGTCTGTTATTGAGTTCTACAATCCATTTGAATAAAAGAAATCTGATTAATGCTGTAATTTAATTAAAGCATGGAAGATGTGATACTTTTAAACAGCTATTATGAGAAGATTTGCTCATAGAAGTAAATAAAATACTTACAAAACAGATATACTGTCTACATGAGCCATTTCCAAGAGGGTGTTTTTTCCCCTTTTCAATGAATTCTTAAAGCTTTCCTTCAAGCTCTTGGTTAATCTATTGATCTGTGAAGCACAGCGCACTCCAGGGAGGCAATTCAGCTGACACTATATCAACTGAAGAGATGAATAATGATCATACCATTTGGTAATTAAACATCTTACAAACCTTTTAAATGACTACACATCAAAAAAGCCAAATGAGGTCAAGCATATTTTATTTTTTTATTCCCATACTAATGCTATTAACAATCTTTAAAAATATCAAGATTAAAAGGGCATACTAAAATTAATTTAAGCTATTTAAATATAAGGTATGCATTAGATATCTTACTATTTGATTTAATGTGAAATTTGTTCTTTGCATACAGAGCGATGTCTAGTCTTGTATTTTGTTTTTAAGGAGGTTATACAAATAATTAAAATTATTTTTTTAGAATGGGCAAGAGGAAGAGAAAGTCTTAATTAGCATCAATAAAGAAGCAATGTAGTAAGAGCTCTATCACTTACAGAGAAAAGAACCAAATCATTTCAAGAGTGGTTTTCAGAATATAATTACAATTTCAATTAATAATATTAAAGCAATGTTACTTTTAGAAAAATTGACACATTTAATTTACTTTTCAATCTAGCATTGAATATCACCCCATCGCACATGTACTATTCTCAAAAAGATTAAATACTAGAGTTTAAAATATAACTAAGTGGTACTTCAGTGATGGTTCATTCGTTAAGAGCACTAATTGCTTTTCTTGAGGACCAAGATTCATTCCAGCACCCACATTATGACTAACAACCAGGGCATCACTTGCAATTCCAGGGCACACATGAGGTTTACAGACAAATATGTTAGCAAAGCACCAATAAATGTAAGAGAAAATAAATAAATATAATAGGCATTTAAGAGTAAAAAGTATAAACACACACTTAAGGGCTTTGAAAATGAGAGTAAATGTCATTTCATTTGCTGAAATGTACTTCATATTGCCCTAAATCCTCAGACACTTACATTACAATATACTGACCAAACAATCTTCTAGTAAGAATTTTAAAACCTTTAAAGCAGACACACCAATATGTAATTATGTAAATTGTACTGTACTGAACTTATTTAACACGCTGTTAAATAATCACTTCATTTATTTTAATCTTTACACTTATGAGTCATTAAAATATAAAAGTACTCCATACAATTATAGTAAAACCTAGAGCAAAAAATATGAAATAATTGATAATAGAATAAAACATCATGGTTTCATCTTTGTTTGTTGGAGAATCAGTCAAAATTCTACTTTAATGTAAAATGTTTTAAATAAAAGAATATAGTTTTAATTAAGCAAGCATAATGGGCCATAAAAGTGATCAAAAGCTAAACAACAACAACAACAACAAAAATCCCAGTCCAAATATGTTATTGGAAATGTATATTATTCAAAAATGAGAGGGTACAGGTATTCTGAGTTCTAAGAAAGGGATGACCAAGCCATATCATAAAACATGAAAAATGAAATTAGATTTGTCACAAAAAGAAGGATGCCAAACAGGTAAAATATTCAAGAAAGTAATGCCACAAGTGTACTTGTGCCTTCAGGAGTATAGCTATAGTGTTGTGGTAGTTCGAATGAATGTAATTGGCTCCCATAAGTTGATAGGGAGGGGCAATATTAAAAGGTGTGGCTTTTTGGAATAGGTGCAGTCTTGCTTGAAGAAGTGTGTCACCGTGGACTTTGGCTTCAGTTCTCACATATGCTCAAGTCAAGTGTCTCAGTTCACATCCTGTTGCCTTCAGATCAAGATGTAGGACTCTCAGCTCCTTCTTTAGCACCAGGTCTGCCTGTGTGCCACCATGTCGCACCATGACCATAATGGACCAAACTTCTGAAACTGTAAGCCATCACTAACTAAATGTTTTCCTTTATAAGAGTTGCTGTGAGCGGGGCTGGAGAGATGGCTCAGAGGTTGAGAGCACTGACTGCTCTTCCAGAGGTCCTGAGTTAAATTCCCAGCAACCACATGGTGGCTCACAGTCATCTGTAATGAGATCTGGTGCCTTCTTCTGGCCGGCAAGCACAGAGACAGACAGAACACTGTATACATAATAAATAAATCAATAAATTTTTTTAAAGAGTTGCTGTGAGCATAGTTTCTCTTCACAGGAATAGAACCCCTAACTAAGGTAAGAGTCATTGTCTATTTTTTACACTTAAGTTAAGCAAGACACTACAAGCATCCCAGAGTGGCTTTTTATTAGGCTCTTTAAAAACAACATCCATTTCAATAATTATTTCTTTATGTGTCAAGCTACTAGATGTGAAGATACTTGCCTTCAGTCATACTTTCTTTCCTGTGTGCAGCATTTCTTCACAATCATATGCACTGCAATTTTCTAATAGCTCATGCTTACAGTTCAAAATCCAGGTCCACCAGTATCTGTGCCAACTACTCACCAATGAATAGTCCAGATTTTATCCCAGCTTTTCACAGTCCTATTATAAACCTGTTGATTTGCAACAAAATATCACAGTCTTTACACTTTGCATCAGCATGTAACTATTAGCCCATCATTTCTGACTCAGGCAGGGGAGGTGGGTCATCTGCCCAGACTTCCATAAGGCTACACTTAGCTCTAGACTAGGTATTTACTTCCAACGTTACCAGGTTGTTGAGTTCCTTTACCACTGACTTTATGAGACTGGAAAACATGTTTTATCCAGCTCCAAGTCCGTGGCTATGTCAGCTCCCCGAAGGTAAGTTCGTAGTTCCCTAAAATGTGTCCATTCACAAACCAATTTAAACAGGCATTCTGCTTCCTCAAATTCAGAAAGATGTTCCAGTCTCACATAGAAAAGCACACTTCAGAGACTGCCTGTTTTCCAGTATTCTGCTTCCCATAATCTCACATGATTCAATATGAGGAATATATGCTGAGATCATGGACTTTCCTTTGGATGAATTGTCATGTTAAAACTACCACAGTTTAGACACTACAATTGCTCTGAGTGATTCACATTTGTGCTATGTTCAAATGCATGGTCTATAACCATCTACAATAGAGATTCTTAAAGATATTCAAATTAGTTTGAAAAAAAAACATAGTTGAAAAGCAAAACTTTCAAGAAGGCAGCTAATAAGTATTGTTAAAAATTATGGAAACCACAATCTGATAAGTAAATTTCAAAAAAAAAGAAATTTTGTGGCTGATTTGTGTTGATTACCACCCTCAAGGGCTTGTTTATTCTAGCTTTTGAATATATTAATATTCAACTTCTCATATAATGTGTACAATAATGAGTGGATACTTCTACCATATTATTTACCTTCCATAGTTGACTAAAAATTAAAGCATTAATGCAAATAGAATGTATACAAGTGCCAATTGCTAAATTTAATGAGGGAATATTATTCATTCTTTGAGTTTTGATCCATTGTTGAATGCAATAAACTCATGGTAGAAAGTTCTTCCTTCTGGTTAAATATTCCTAAAGGATTCTTCTTAATTACATTGGCAATTAGAAGACTATTGTACAGAATTACATATTCTAGCATTTCAGAAAGTTGATAAAAATTTCTGCAAAATATCTTGTTTGATAAAATCATATGCCACTTGAGTTCATATTTTAACCTCAGAAAAAAGAAACTCAACAACTATACAAATAATTTCAAGGACAAAGATTCACCATGAAGAGTTCTGAAACTTAGAGGGGAGAATTTCTACTTATGATAACTTGAAATATAATTAACACCTATGAATAAGGTTTATATTTAGCAATCTTGTGAAAATAATAAGAAATAATAAGCTTGTTTTCAAATTCATAAACACAAACAAAAATCTCTTTCTGACTATATATAATCTAATTTTTCTTATAAAATTCTAAAACCTTTCCTTACATTTCTAATGTGTAGATGAAGTTTCTACGATTTGAGTGACACTGTGTACCTAAATAATCTTTTTAGTTTTGTTTAGAACTGTCTAGTTCTCAACTGTATAAAGAACAGCAGAGATTATGACTCATGCAGCAATCTATATTTATCTGTCATACTTATGGTTATTGTATAAGTGGGACAATGATATAACCACCTCATAAAATCTTATCTAGTCATGTCAATCATGACAGCTTATAGTATATTAAGTTATTTATCATATGTATCTAATAATTTACTTTAATAGAAGCAAAGACAGTGAGGAAATATTTTTGTAAAAAGGTGTTGTGGAGAACATTGGTAGAGCTCGAGGAGGAAACAAAGCAGATATGATCATATTTTTTTATTCTTATAGGTTTTGAGTTTATTGAATTCTTTATTTTTTATGTGTCCAATATTCTCTTTGAATTTCTGAAGACTCTTTACCCCTTGAATTGTTTTCATTAAAATTTATAATCTTTATGAATAAGATAAAGAATACTCGATTAACATCACAAATTTTATTCAATATTACATGGTTCTAATATGACTCAGGTCCTTTAGAATAATAAATAAAGTAAGACACATTCTGATCTTTCAACAAGTAATACTGAAATGTTGATAGGAAATTACTATAAAATATGAATCCCCTTCTTATCAACAATCCTACAAAGTTTCAGTGATTTTGCTGGAAAATTTGCTAAAAATGAAATTAAAAAACCACTCTTAGACATATACCCAAAGGATAATCGATCATACCACAAGGATATTTGCTCAACTTTGTTCATAGAAACGTTTTTAATAATAGCCAGAATTGGAAACAACCTACGTGTCCCTCAAACAAAGAAAGGATGAAGAAACATAGTATATTTACACAATGGAATATTACTCAGCAGGGGAAAAGACAAAAAAATGACATCATGAAAATTTCAGA
Source organism: Bramus lutescens (assembly GCA_001685075.1). NCBI lineage: Eukaryota > Metazoa > Chordata > Mammalia > Rodentia > Cricetidae > Bramus > Bramus lutescens. The sequence continues at coordinate 210,161 of LOEQ01000432.1, read as the reverse complement.
CAAATGGGTGAAGCTAGAAAAAAACACCCTGAGTGACCCAGACCCAGAAAGACAAAAATGTGCTTACTCATAAGTGAATACTAGATGAAAAGCAAAGGATAACCAGGATACAAACCACAGTCCCAGAGAAGCTAGGTAACAAGGTTCTAGGACTGACATGCATTGAAGAACCCCAGGAAGAAGAAATAGATGAGATCTCCTGGGGAAAATGGGGGATGGGAACAAGATGGATTTGGATGATCCAGTTGTGGGAGGGCTGGAAAGGGAAAGCAAGGAAAGAGATATCTTGACCTGTCCACGCTGCCCTGGGACAGGATGATCATATTTTTTTATATGACATGAAATTCTCAAATACGTAGAAAAACATTTAAAATTGCTTTACTCATGCAAAATGTAGATTCTGTCAACAGGGCTTAAAAAGTGCTTCACCTAGTCTGTTCCATCTTAGGACAAATTCCAAGTTAGATGATGCAAAGGAAGAAGTGCCTTCCTTGTTTTATAAATTACAACTCTGAAAGGTAAGTCATTCAGTTCCTGAGATAAATGAAATGTCCACAAATTTCAAAAGGTATGAAAGCAACTGTGGTGGTATGAAAGAAAATGGCCTCCAAAGGGAGGGGTGGCTTTGTTGGGAGTAGGTATCACTTTGTTGGAGGACGTTTGTCACTGGGAAGTTACGCTTTGATGTCTCCAATGCTCAGTGTGACACCCAGTCCACTTCCTGTTGCCTTCTGCTCAAGATGTAGCCAGCACTACATCTGCTTGCAGGTCATCATGCTCCCCACCATGATGATAATGCAGTAAACCTCTGAAACTGTAAGCTGCCACCTCAATTAAACATTTTCCTTGTAAGAGTTTCTGTGGCCATGATGTCTCTTCACAGCAGTAGAAACCCTAACACACTATCCAAAGACTCATAACACATGAAACACAAAATACCATTGTGTTTATAGAGTTAAAATGCGGAGCTGACACATAAATTAGGACATACTGCATTGCTATTATGAGGACTGCTCGATTGAACACATACAGTGAATTCTATCTAGCCAGAGAAATAAAACTGTTGAGAGGAGGGGGAAAATGTTTCTTATGAATATATACATAATGAATAAGTTTAAGTCATATAGAAAAATCATTGACTGAAAAAAATAAGAAAGCACCAGTCACGTAATACCCTATCACCTCCAAGTAAACAATGATAACATTTCAGTTTATAGAATTTCTTCTATGAATAAATACAATACATGTCCCTAAAATAGAGTTTAAGTGCACATTATTCACTTAAATATTATTGGTTATCTCATTGGTGTGTTATAATATTTTATCTAATCACTTTCATACCCAAGGTTATTGAGGTTGACTTGCTATCTGCATTATCAAGAAGCATAATTCAGTGTATTTAATTGCCAACTTAATAGTACAACAAGAACTTGAACTTGGAAAACCAGGACCTGAAAGTGGATGTGTTAAAAGTGAATTTCCTTGCATTTATTTGCAGGAGACAATGGCATTGAAACCACATTTCTACACCTTTGATAACCTGTCTGACTTCTACTAAGACAAACTTCCACCTTGGCTTTCCCTATTAAACTGTCAGTCACCTTTTATAAGTACCATGCAAACACGGGTTCTTACAAAACTGAGAGGGAAATTTGCATCCCACTGTTGAATAATTAAAGTTTGTATATTTGTAAGAATATTTACAGCTTCAAATGCCTAACATCTAATTCATATAAAGAGTGAAAGAGAAAGAAAGTCAGCATCTTTGCTAGTCAAGAAGCAAGAAGTGCTCCAGGTAAAATCATTAAACACTAAAATGATTTATTTATATAAATTTTATGAAAATAACTTTTACAATATTTATTATCTTAATGAAAGGAAGCCAATTATCCCAAAGGAAATAAGATTATTATAATTGGATTTAGCTAGTCAACACCCATCTCTTGGAATAACGATAATGCCAGGTTCTATGAATTTTTTCCATTGAGAATAATGAACTATATCTTAGCAATATGAAGACTGTACTAGCAAAGACAAAGAGATACATTGTATAGTAATCTGACTGCACACATCTAACTGACAGAAATGCATATGACATCTGTAATATGTACTTATAAAATGTTAAGAGTAAAGAATGAAGTTATTTCATCGTTAATAAATCCATATGATAGATAAATCTAGAGTGAAAACAAAGATACAGTTTCAGAATACATAGTTTACTAACAAAATATAAAGTAATTATGAAGAAATATTCAGTTGACTAAATTTAAATAGTTCTTGCCAACATCTATATTTGTTTATTGAATTTTCTCAAATATTTTCTTTTTCAGTCCACTTTTTTATTTTAAAATAATTTATTTTCAGTGTATAGTGTATCTCAGAATTTACTTCATTTATACTACATTGGTTTTAATTTGCTTGGTATTCCTGAAAGGCAAAGTGCTGGGCCTCTCAGAAAGATCGTTGGGTTCGTGACCCGACTCAACTCAACCACTGTTTAGTTTTAGAACACTAGGAGATTTCCTTCACTTTGCTGAGATCCACTCTTTCATCCTAAACCAAAGTTAGCAATGGTGACAAGTACCCAAAGGAACACTTGGAAGAGTATCTAGTACTGAATTAATCTTCAGGTATATTAGTTATATAGTTATGGAATCCAGAATGCTGAAAGAGCATCAATAATGGCAACAGAACACACAATAGTATACAGAAACAGCATTATTTTTAAATATAATTAAGCACATATTTAGAGGGAAATAGGGAGTAGATAGAGAAGTGGTATAGGTCAAGAGGAGAACAGGATCTTGATCATTAATGTGGCTGTAATGATACAAATACTTCTCATATTCAAAATATTCCTGAATATCTCCTGCTCAAAAAATTATACAATCTCAGTGTCATCCTTTCCTGATTTGAAGAAAAAATTAACTAACAAGTTATTTATTAAATTGCAGGGAAATTCATACTCAATCTTAAAAGCAATAGAGTTTATAAGAATATATACATCTGGATAGAATGTTTTTGATATTTACTAACTATTAAGAAATAAATGCATATACAATACCACAATGAAAGGATGTTCAGAAGCTAAAATATGAAAATATTTAACAAATACCAGATAAATAACTATGTTCTCTATTCCATCATATAAATTAAACTACATTGTCTTTCTCAGTTTTCCCCGAAAAGAACACAAAATATGTCTGTTCTTAGTTCATTCACATATTAGTAGAGAAACGGAATCCCTAAGACTAATGGAATCCTATGGGAGAAAAAGAGTCAAAGTCACTCTCAAGAACGAAGTTACTCTTGACTATTAACAGTGATTAAATGTAAATGGAAGAAAATGATTTCTTTAAGAAGGTTCATTGCAAGGCTAGGAAATTGGCTGACTGAAGGTGTTTGTCTTGCTGTGAAGAGACACCATGACCATGGTAACTCTTATACAGGAAAACATTTAGTTGTGGTGACTTGCTTACAGTTTTAGAGGTTTAATCCTTTATCATCATGGTAGCATTAAGGCAGATGGTGCTGAGAAGGAGCTAAGAATTCTTACATGTTGACTCAAGGCAACAGAAAGTGGTCTGTCTCACCAAATGTGACTTGAGCATATAAGAGACCTCAAAGCCTGTCTCCACAGTGAGACATTTCTTCCAACAAGTCCACACCTCCTAATAGTGCCTGTTCCTTTGGGGGCCATTATCCTTCAAACAACTACAGTAGAGGAGTAGAAGCAGGTGGATCCCAGCAGCAAACTGGCAACCCCTTCTATCTTTCCTCATCTCCTCCCCTGGATGCAGATACCTATGCCTGTAACCCATGACTCAATTGGATTCCAGTCACTTAGAGACCTGATATTCTGGCTGAAAGAAGTAAATGGCTTCAGTGGAAGACTCTGTCTCAGGTGATAAAGCAGAGAGGACAGAGAATGTCTCCAGAATTCCTCCGTCAGCATGAGTACCCACATATATGTACACACTGTACACTCCACTACAGAAAGATGACTCATTATTCATATGAGAATGCACTGTGTCTTTGTGCATATAACTAATGCCAGAATGTTTAAATAGTTTTAATAATAGCCAGCTATTGGTTATGAGAACTGGTGGATAGTTTGGATAGCTAGAAACAAGATGAATCTATTTAGAGCATATATATCACTATGTGATGAAAAATGAGTATTTGGATTAGCAAGATTTGTAACAACTGCATTCAGTGAAGAATGGTAAAAACTGAAGTAGCTTTTAAATTAAAAAAGTATCACAGCAGAAATTGTTGGGGTGGGGCAAAGAAAACCTCTTCTCAACCTGTTAGTACAAAACTTTTCTAACAGCAAACATTACTGCTTTTTTTCTGTGAGTATTTTCTTAAGTCAGACCATGGCAATAACCAAAAGCATCAGCATTCTTTTTGTCAGAATATCACAAGATGAATCTATAGTCCAGTTGCTAATACTGTTCCCCATTGATATCCTGTGTCCTGGCCTCATAGTCCAAGTAGTGTTCAGAGTACCCTCTGCTTACACTGTCCACATGACTTTTTTGTACAAAGTCTCAGTCATTGACATCCTTACAAAAACCACATGGTCAGATCTGTCACAACAACAGCCTACTTCTTGGTACAAACTTTTAGGAACTTTTCTATTGCTGTAACAAAACACTATGCCTATGGCAACTTTCACAACTACAGGATTATTTGGGGTTACATTTACAGAAATGTAAGAGTACCTTACAGTTATGTTGGGAAAGAAGGAGCAACAGACAGACACGGTGACTGGAAGCAAATAGCCAAGGGCTCACATTTCAAACCACAAACAAGAAACAGAGAGGAATAACCAGAAAAGGCACACTTTTGAAACCTCACAGCCTGTCCTAAGTGACACATATCTTCCAGCAAGACCAAGCCCTTTAAGTCTTCCCAAAATACTGCCAATAACTGCAGAACAAACATTTATATGCCTGAGACATATAATCATATATCAGTTAAACCACCACAAACGATATTATATGTTACTGCTAGCATTTCATACAATTTCAGATACTAAGGACATTCTAACAATTGCCTGTCCTATTAAAATGTTAGATACCAATACAAACAAAAGTCTTTTGCCTTATTCTGAAAAATATGAAAAATATTCAGTTTTCCAAGACAAATAATCTGAGAAACATATAACAAAATAAAAACAAAACATCACAGGATGTTTTCCCTCCAAAGTTTCTAAATGTGAACACATAATCTTTATTAATGAGCAAAAGACTTAACTTTAACATTTTCTTTTAGTAATGACCAAGAATTACAGCTATACAGAATCTTAAGATTCTGGAGTGCCCTTTGGAAAATCCATCCATTTGTGTTGTTTATTAAATTCTCCGAGACTACTGATCCATGCACTTAAGTGTTATAGAAAAAGAAATAAAAGTATTTCTTTAAAATATTGTTGTCTTAAAAGTTTTTCTCCCTATTGATCTTTTACAGGTGACTCATTTAATACCAAAATGGCATCATAACTTCATAATTACTTTAGCACTTTTATTGCACTGACAAAACTGAACGGAATATTTATCCCATCTTATACTGAACACAAAAAGTATTTGATCCCACTTCTTAGTCTTTTTCAAGGGCTTAAACCTGCCAAATTATTCCATTTGATTTCAGAGAATTCTCATATGGCAATCTATTTTATTTATCTTATCTTCAATAAAATGGTTGAGTGAGCGTCAGCAACTCTAAGACACTCTGAGTTTCAATCAATCTTCAGGCAAAGGCATCAGTCTGTATTATACCTACTCTGCTGATAGTTACAGGTAGAGTTTGAAATAAGGCAGAAACAGAGTAAAAATGCAGGCCAAGCTTAATGAAGCCACACTGAAGAGAAAGCCCTTCCCTGGCTCTCACAGGCATGGTTTCTACAACACCAGGGGCTGAGTTCAACACAGGAAGAGTTATTTTTTTTTCAATAAGACTGACAGCTAAAAGGAGGCATCATACTCCAACTTTATCTCACATGAAATCTAAAGTTATAGCCAATCTTTTATTCTTGGGAAGACAATATTAAAAAAAAATGCTTGCATTCACCAAACTTCCGAATTTCATATGAGAGGGGGGAAAATAACCCTAAAACATTTAAGTTTGCATGGCTACCTTCTGTGGCATTTTCACATAGCTACTAATGTGTTAGTCGTTTCAATGGACATCTCCTTACCAATTTGCATGACATTTAAATATAGCTGCTAGATTAGATTTTCACCACATAACAATCAGAAAGTTTGAGCAACAACATATTTTGGCAAATGAAATCACTAAAAACTAATTCCAAATACATGGGCTAAAACTGTTAGATGTTGTGAAAACAGCTCCCCAAGTACAAACTTTGTAATAAACTCTTCTGGTTCATATTTGATATGGGATGTAAAACCTGATTATTGTAATGTTGCTCTTCCCAGCAGATAAAACCAGTAAAAAGATACTTAATGTTTTAGTTGAATTAAAAAGCGGACCAGTTAAAATTGCATGTTTTGCTTTTTTGTGTGTAATGGTATCAAAATTTTGCAAGTGCATATCTCTAAACCATAAATTTAAAATTGTAAATGCAAACTATTTTTACTGAAGGAGTTCCATTTTCATTGTCTTTTTGTTTTTCTTGTGATGCAGGATTTCTGCTCAGATACTATCTTCACATCAACAGCAATACAATTTGAGTGATGATTTCATACAACAGTTCATACAAAAGTTGAACTATTACTTGTAAAACCATGCTTTCTTTTCTGAAAACCAAATGTATAATGTTTATGGCCAATTCAGCATTTCAAAAGAGCACTCCAAACATCTGTATGTGCATATCTATATTGTCTGCTTACACATATTTCCTATAGCTCCAAAAGACAAGGAAGAACAACAAGAAACTAATAGGACAGGTTATGCATATTAACAACCTATAGGGCTAAGAACATTTAAACTATTCTCTGCATAACTTCCATAAAAGAATGTTATTGAACCAACACACAAAACTACTTGGTCCTAAGTGCAACACTCATACTGACTGATGTGATCATTTGAAAAGGTATTAAAAGTGGCCTTTCCATGTTATAAAATCAGTATTCCAGATGAAGTCTTAAGATTTCTAGTTATAGTCCCTCTTGGATCACTAGCTTATAAATATACATGCCTATGCTTCCATTACATTTGCCTGGGAGATCACATATTTGGTTAGTATTAATTCGCGTGCTCTCCACAAAGACAGAAATAGTGCCAAAATTTATAGAAGTAGTTTTAGAGATGAGTTACTATCTTAATAGGAATTATCTATTGACATTTAAGGAGTTATCTTCAAACCTTGTAAAATAAGAAAAAATGTATATTAATGAAGACAGAAAAGGCACCCAGTAGTTTAGCAGGGTGGATTAGAACTAGCCTTTCAGGAGGTTGTGATGGAAGACAATAGGGGTGGGTGAAAGAGGAAGGAGCATTGGGAAATGTATAGAAAAAGAACATTCAAAACTGAGTCCTTCATACCGAACATCATTAAATCAGAACAGGGAATGTCCTCCCTTACACCACAGAGCACTGCTAATATGAACAACTAATTAAACATGGAAGGGAAAACACGACATCAGGGAAAATCAGAAATTGTGAAACATAGGTTTAAGATACTGGGGTCTCTCTGTTACAGGCAGCATCAGCAAGCAGGTAGTTCGTTTACTTCTAAAGATAATCATTTCTAACTTGTGAATTGTAACAAATCCTAAAAAGTCATGTTTTGAGGCAGGCTGACCTGTATATAACTCACTCTGTTGCTCACACTGGTCTTAGACACAGTGATTTTACCTTTCTCCCAAGTGCTGGCATACAGGCGTAAAAACTCACGCCTGTCTTTAGAAAAAGTAACTTTACAGTTGCTCTAACTTCTAAGTCCATATAACAGTAGAAATATCCTAAAAATTTTCCTTGAAAAATCTTCTTCAATTAAATGCTGGCACAGAGATCAACGTTCCAAACTGAAAAGATGTCACATACATAATTTATATATGATATAATTATATAGATATAGTTCTCAGTGAATATTTATTAAGAAACTATTACATGCTGTGCTTGGGATATAACAGATCACTTATTTCTGTCAGTCACAGGGAAATAAGGCCAATGGTTATGTACGTGTACAATCAGAACAGATGTTATATGGTAAGATACAATGAAAACAAAGTCTTGACCCAGCTAAAAAAACAGAGAAGAAATTACATCACTATAATAAAGATGTAAAAACAAAGAAATGTGATTTAAAATTACAGAAGTAATTAAAAGAGTACAACAGGTACTAATTGACCACAATGAAGATAGGCACAAGGCATATAAATAAAGATTCCCATATAGGGGAAATAGGAAAGAAAAGTTAGTTATATAACTATTGGGTTTGGATGATACTAGAGAAGAATAGTATCAAGCTGAGCTGTAGTCTGATATCATGAGCCACACTGAAATAAGTAATGAATTTTAGGTAGCATTAAGGCTTATTGCAAAACTCTACAGCTATCTGTGAACAAACTTTATAATAAATTATAAAGTTCCTTTTTGTCAGTATAATAATTATGAATTTTATATAATAAATTATTCAAATTTTAAATTTGGAATTGCTATAAGGAGACAAACAAATGAATCTAACTCCCAAATCTGTGTCTCTAATTAATTTATACTTCTTGTAATACCTCTGGTTCTAGGGCTGATAAGTCTATAAATGCCCAAGAATAAAGGCTTCTCAAAATACACTTCCCTATTATGGTGATTCTCTGGCATTATGCATATGCATTATTTACAGCAATGTGTGGTTAATGTTCACTTAGACCTGTGGAAACAAGGCCTGCCACTGCAATCATGATTGAACCTTAATTAGCAAGTTTCAGAAGCAGTTTTGGGAACTGTACAAAAAATTAAATTCTCTTCTCGGAAGGGATTCACCATTGTTCCAAATAATTTCTTTCATGATTCATTGATAATCTACTGATAATTCCTCCTTTATTTCATTTATTTATTTACTTATTTTTAATCAGAGCAAACCTAAAGTTAATAAGGGAAACTTAGTAAGAACTATATAGAGTGGGAGTGGCTTGAAAAGCCTGTTCTGGCTAGTTACATGCCAATTTAATACAGCTAGAGTCATCTCAGAGGAGGGAACTTCAACTGAGCAAATGCCTTCATAAGATCCTGTTGTAGACAGCCCTGGTATACATTTTCTTAATTAGTGATTTATGTGGGATTGCCAGTCTATGCTGGGTGTTCCACACCAAGGCTGGTGGTCCTGCGATCTTTTTAAATGTAACCTCAGGAAATTATGGGGAGCAAGTCTATAAGCAGCACTTCTTCAAGGTTTCTGCCTCCAGGTTCCTGTACAGTTTGAGTTACTGCCTTGCTTTCCATCAAAAGACTGTGATTCAGGATATGTAAGCCAAATAAACCTTTCCTCTCCATGCCACTTTTGGCTATGATGTCTCATCACAGAAACAGTGAGCTTAACTAAGACAGCAATTGGAATGAAGTATTGCTGTAACAGACGTAATTATACTATTTCTCATAGGACTGTAAAAGGACTTTGAAACGATGGGCTAAAAATCATTGCATGTTGAAAGTTCCATAGTAAATAGTATTGGAGCTGACAAGACAATGGCATAAAAACTGCAGTTGATGAAGGCCTGACTTGAAATGTTCAGAAGAAATTTTAAAGTCTCAATTGGAGCCATTTACTAATTTGAATTAAGAATTTGAGGTTATAGTCTATTGGAACTAAAGAACTATTCGCAATTGACAAATGTCTAGCAACACTGAATTGAAATATTTGCTTTATCAGGACAAATGATGCTGGTTAGCTGGAGTTGAAAAATTACCAGTGATTAAGAAGAGATGAGCATCATTGAGGTTTAATACTCTGGGAGTATTTCCTCAGAGGTAGCAAACAGAACCTGTGGTTCAGAAGCAGTCAAGGATGTACATTGTGCTGGAAATTGAAACTGGTAGTTTAAGAGTCACTCAGCGAGTGCTGGTTTTGAAGGTATGAAGGAGACTGAGGAGATCGTGGGAGGTTTGGCAGTGAGAGAGGACAGAAGACTTCACCAGAAAGTGCAGCCTTAAGATCAGGTGAAGCACAAGGATCGAATGGGACAGGCAGACAAGTTGAGATTCAGCACCATGGAAAGAGCCTACCTACAGGAGGTTCTTGACGAAAGTGCAGATGAGTTACAGCAGGAGACCTCAACATTTTGAAGATGACAGCAAGATTGGATCACTGCCAAGGACAGCAGGGGTGATGGAGTAGAGCCAGCCTGAACAAGGGTGATAGGCTACATGTTCTGTGCCAAGCACTTAGGAGGATCCCAGAAGATCATGGGCAAATCCCAGTCATTGAACACTGACTGATTTACACTGATAGAGTGGATTTTGCTTTGTTTAGATTTGTGACTCTTTCCTGGATATTCCCTTTTGGAATAAGGAAGTATTTATTTTGCTTTTGTAGGAAACCTTAGCTCATAAACTTTGAAATTTTTAAAGAAATTTTTTATTGTTAAAAAGACTTTGGTTTTTTCAAGAGATTGAATTTTAATGTGTTTGAATGTGTAAAGAATGTGTAAAAGCTTTTTAAGTTTTAAATGTTTTTATATTGTGATATTTATCAATATGAGATATTGGACATAAACAAAGAGGAAAGGTTATTGTTAAATAATGTTGTACTGGTATATCAACAGGAACGAAGACCCTTATATTAATATAAATCCAATTATCTCTTCTCCCATACAAGTAAATATTTTTAAAAGAGAATGGAAACATTATTATCAAAAGAAATCATAAAGATGGAATATGTCAGTTTTATCATTAACTTCACTGTGACCACTAATATCTCTTATCACACAAAATTTAGATGTAAGTAAAGCATGTGGTCTATTTTTCATTATTAATTATGTGCTTTGAACCATGGGTAAATTACTTTTGCAAATCATGTGGGTTCCTTGTTGTTTCCCTGCTTGACAAATGAAGATTATAGTCTCAGCTTCACTTTCATTATGAAGATAATTAATGAGAAAATGGAGTCAAAACTGGCCACATCACTTTGAAAATCATAAATTCTGGCTAAATGTTGAGTCATTTCATTCTGTTTGGCAAAGTGACAAAGTTGGTAAAATAACAACAGCATGATCATAGGTAAATAACTGGGAAGTATTTAACTATAATTAATACAGTTGGCATAAATTCCTTAGGAGGGTTATGGTGGTTCTATCTTGAGAAAGGTATAGAAATGCGGAAGGCAATTTACACAAAAAATGAGTTCCTGAAGCTCGCCAGTGACAAAGAGAACCCACTGAGGAATATTTCTGAAGAATTCCAGAAAAATGATTCCCTTCCCTTTGGGGGCTTTCTTTCAAAAAATGGTGAGAGGGGTTAAAAGTTGACTTACCAAATAGAACATTGTCAAAAAAAATCTTCACTTAACTTTTGTTTATGCTGGGCATGGTGAAATAGGTTTTTAATTCCAGCACTTGGAAGGCAAAGACAGGGGATCACTGTGTGTTTGATGTCAGCCTGATCTATATAATAAATTCCTGGGCAGCCTGAGCTTTATGGTGAGACCCTGCTAAGAAAATAAAATTTAAAAAAAAGAAATTTAAATTTTGGGTCTCCAATCTAAGTAGACCAAAGCATGAATAGCTTCCAGGATTATTAAAGGATTTGTCTCATTTAAGAGAATCTGACTTTGGAGTTGTTTCTTTTACACATACACACATTTATGTATTACATATAATCAGTTGCTTGAATATGATTAGTTATCTAAATAATAGCACAATGAAACCATAAACTCAACTTTACATAAATATTAGAGATTGAAAATCATTCATATTGGCTTTGTAAATATAAAGGCAAACTATGACAAAATGTAAAGATTTATGATTTCACTAAGGAAATAAATCCTTCCTAAATAGTTAAACTCTTTAGTATTAAATGTTAGTTAGAACTGGTCCAAACAAAGTTTATGGCATAACACATATTTTAAAGAGACAATTACATTGCTATTTTATTGGCTACTTCACAGTTTTCTCAGCATTTTTGGCTACCCTGACAAAGTCAATATGCATTTAAATTAGATAATACTAAGTCGTGGAAAAAAATTAGCAGTACAATGTGTGTGTGCGTGCGCGCGTGCAAACGCATGCATGTGTGCGAGTGCACACACACATGCACACATACACACATGGACTAATGGACAATGGACACAGACAAATACACATGGGCATACACACCATTACATGTCTACTAGTAATACTGTATGCCAGCTCTTAGAGTTCAGCACAACGTTAGCAAAGTCTTGCTTAATCATGTTTTTTCAACAGCTTGAACAACATTTCTACTTCCTTTGTGCTAATATTTAAAAATTGAGAGCAAGTTGAGTAATAACAGAAAACAAGAGGAAAGAAGGAGGGCTGGTAACATCAACAGTATTAAGTACCCACTTGGCAGCATCTTGGCACACCTCTGTGGTCCGTTATAAACTTTGTAAATATACTTAACCAAAACACTGAGGATGAAAATAAGCATTTACCTTTCTTTTTGCAATCTTCCACGCACCTTTCAAGTCAACCTTGGAATGGAATCCTAAGTACATTCAGCCTCAGCATCACACTGGAAGAGCTCTGTGAGGAGAGATAAAGAACCATAGTCACTTCTTTGAAAATTAGCCTTGAATTTGTCATGATTAGTGCAATCATTAAACAAAACAGGACATATTCACCCTCAAAACAGATTGGTTAATTCACTCATTATTTGGGAATCTCCAAATTAGTGTGAATGCATTAGATAAGCCTTCATTTTAAGAACTATAAATCTCAGTGTTGGGACCTCCCGAGATGCCATGAGCGTCATATTTCATCCCCTCTTCTTATATAGATTGGGAAGGTTTAAACTTTTGGATGATTAAATTCTATAATTTATGAAATAAAAGTGTTTGTGTTATAGCATCCCAACAGAAAACATGACTGATTTCAATTGCCTCTTCAACACATACTTAATAAGCTATCTAGGCCTTTCCACAATTAACAAATTGATAGTAATCATTTTCTCCTTTTAACACAATATGAGGATTATTATTTCAATGGTTATTTGAATTTCTATTTTCCAGCCCTATCTCCTACTCAGCCAATTTGTTTTCCTAGTTTCTTCCTCTTTAATCTGAAACATTTATCTAATATTATTTCTTTGACTAAATACATATGTTTAATAAAGATCCAAAAATTGTAGCCCTTCCTGTTACATAGATAGAAAATGTATTTAAATCCAAGCATCTAATCTAAATTATTGGTAATTATGACATAGAAAGCTGAACCAACTCTACATTTTAAATTGGAAGAAGACAGAGTATAGTGCTTGATGAGCTATGTATGACCATAGCACTGAAGTGGTTTTAGTGGCATAATGTGTTATTTTTGCTGAGAATCTGGACATTACTACTTTTAAACAATATTTCCAAATGTTATAAGATAAAGAAATCCAATAAAACCATATCAATATGAAGGGCTGGTTACTACTTATTCTGTCTGAGTTACAGTGGCAATTACTCAGTGATGCTGTGACTCTTCCCAGGTGCCACTGGTATTCCACAGGGCCATAAGTTTTCTCCAGATTATAATTCAAAACCATCTGGATAAATACAAAAATTGCAGTAGACTGATGACATAAATAGTAAGGTAACTACGGTCTTTTGAATTCTACTATTTGTTATTCTTTCTGTTTTCTGCATTCTTCTCAATATTAAGATCTTACACAAACTCAGGAATACTCTATAATTCATTCTTATGTTACTTTTTCCTCAATAATTGTATTTGTATGTCACCAAAGTATATTGATTTCTTATTAAATCAGAGGTCTAGATCAGTTTTTCAATTCATATTGGATTATTTTTTTCTTATGTTCATAGTTTACAATTTTCCAAACCAATCTACTAATTTTTCCAGCTGTTTGATAATAGTGATTCTGGTAATCTGTATAAAAGAATAATCTTAGGCTTCTGAGGAATATTCATCTTCTAGAAAGCATACAGTATATAAATTACTTAAATATTACATAATTTCTAAAATACATGAAGTTCCTAGAAGAAATTCTACAGTAGTTTGTTTAGTTTGCATTAGTCATTTACATGAGATCAATATGACAACATCAATAATTTTTAGAGACACTGCAAACAAGAAAATAGGTAAAATTTGAGGATAAAAGTTATTCTTCCTCATAGTGGGTGAGGGGATGAGAAGGATCAGGGAAAAGTTGTGAGGGGAAAGGTGATTAAAATATATTGTATGTATAAAATTTAAAAAGGGGGGTATAGTTATATATAAGTAACTATTTTATATGAAACTGGAGGGGAAACTAATTTTGGAAATAACCCAAATGACCAGTGAGCAGGAGAAAGTGAGATGAAAAGGCGGAAAATATGAACAAAATAGATTTCTGTATCAAAGCATCATAATGAAATTCATCACTTTGATTATTATCTTAAAAATAAAATCATGGAACTCAGGAGTGTGTGAGTTATTGGAGCTCTGATTATTGTGCCTTCTCTTTGGACTGTTTGAGCTCTGTTGAGTTGACTTGTCCAGTCATGATATGATTGTTTTTGTTTTTGTTTTTCGTTATGGTTTTTTGAGACAGGGTTTCTCTGTGTAAATTTAGAGCCTGTCCTAGAACTAGCTCTTGTAGACCAGGCTGGCCTTGAGTTCACAAAGATCTGTCTGCCTCTGCCTCCTGAGTGCTGGGATTATAGGCATGCACCACCAATATATGTATATATATATATATATAATAAATATAATAAGATATGTATTTTTATTATATTTTATTTTGTTATCATTGATTGTTATCTCTTATAAGCCTGTTCTTTTCTTGGTGTGGGCCAATGATCTATATTCTGTCAATTATATTTTAAATAAACATTGATTGGCCAGTAGCCAGGCAGGAAGTATAGGCAGGACACCAGACAGGAAGTCGAGGCAGGTCAATGAGAACAGAAGAATTATGGAAAGAAGGAAGCCCATTCCTCTGCAGTCCTAGCCCAGCCACAGAAGAAGCAAGATGTGACTGCCTCACTGAATACCGAGTCATGTGGCTGACACAGATAAGAATAATGGGCTAATATAAATTATAAGAATTAATAAGAAGTCTGAGCTAATGAGCCAATAAGTTTATAACTAATGTTGACCTCTATGTGATTTCTTTGGGACTTAATGATTCTGGGAACCAGGCAGGACAGAAAACCTCAGACAACATTTTCTAATTGAAAGACATAAAGGGAGTGGATCTGGATGGAGGGGAGGTGGGAGAAACTGGGAGGAGTAGAAAAGGGGGAAATTTTAATCAGATCTATTGTATGAGAAAAGAATCTATTTTCAACAATGGAAAATAATTTAAAAGGAAAAAATAATTAAGCATTATTTCAAAAGATGCTGAAAAGATGTGCATTATCCATTGTCTTAATATATAGCACAATTTTACTTTTTAGTTTGGAATTTCTAATAAAATTAACTAGGAACAAGCATTTTGGAGTTCACAGAGTAACTACTTTAAAATTGGCAGTTTCTCAGAAAATTGGGTATTAACCTACCACAGGATCCAGCAATACCACTCTTGAGCATATACCCAAAAGATTCACCATCATACTACAAAAGCATTTGTTCAAGTATGTTTATAGCAGCACTATTTGTAATAGCCAGAACTTGGAAACAACCTAGGTGCCTCTCTACCGAAGAATGAATAAAAAAAAAATGCAGTACATCAGAGTACTACTCAGAGGAAAAAACAAAGACATCTTGACTTTTGTATGCAAATGGATGGGATTACAAAACACTATCCTGAGTGAGGTAACCCAGACCCCCAAAGATGAATACGGTACGTACTCACTCATAAGTGTAGACTAGCTATAAACAAAGGATATTGAGCCTATAATTCTTGACTTAGAGAAGCTAAGTAATAAGGTGATCCCAAAGAAAAACATATATAGATCCACCTGGCGATTGGAAACAGACAAGATCACCTAACAAAATTGGGAGAAAGAGGATTGAGGGAGAAGAGAAAGTAGAAGAAGAAGAGTAGGGAAGAAGGGGAGGACTGAGGAGAACTAGAGGGAATGGAATAGTCGAGATGGAGGACAGACAGAGATAAGAGCTAGTAAAGAGATGTCTTGACTGATTGAGCCATTACAGAACTAGCAAGAAACGTGGCTCTAGAGAAATTCCCAGGAATTCACAAGGATGACCCTGCCTAACACCCTAACCAATAGAGGAGAGGGGGCCCAATCTTGAATTGCCCTATAATCAGATTGATGATTATCTTAAATGTCACCATAAAACCTTCATCCAGCAACTGATGGAAACAGAGGCAGAGACTCACATCGAAGCACTGGTCTGAGCTCCAAAAGTTCAGTTGATGAGTGGAAGGAATAAGAATATGAGCAAAGAGGTCAAGACCATGATGGATTCACCCACTGAAACAGTCTACCTGCGCCAATGGGAGCTCACCAACTCCAGCCAGACTAGGAAGGAACAAGCATAGGACTAAAGTAGTCCCTCTGAATGTGGTTGACATTTGCATAACTGGGGCAGACTGAGGGGCCACTGGCAGTAGCACCGGGATTAATCCCTAGTGCATGTACTGGCTTTTTGAAACTTTTTCTATTTGAATGGATACCTTGCTCAGCCTAGGTATAGTAGGGAGGGTCTTGGACATTCTGCAAAGCAATGGGCCTTATCATCTCTGAGTATTAGATGGGGGTGGGGTGGAGGTTGTGTGGAGGGAGTTGGAGGAGGGGAGGGAGTGGGAATTTGGATTTTTTTTAAATCTAATAATTTATTTAAGTTTATCATGTGACTTTAATATTATCTTAATATGAAAGAAATTTTAGGTTTGTGGTTATCAATAAATAGACTTGATATGATAAAAAAACATGAAGTATATATAAACATACAGGCATACATACTGACTGTAGCTTAGTGATATGAGATTTCCTCTGAGTTTTATTCTCAAATTAGTCTCTGTCATTCAAATAGAATACTGAAGTCAGACAATCACTCTGATAAATAAGGAGAGTTTCTCCATTTTATAACAAACAAACAAATGCACTGCCATTCATCCACATTGGACAAAACATATATACAACAGAGTACTCCAAGTTTTGACCCTCTCTCCGGCAAACAGCAGAGGGATATAAGAAAATAAAGAAATGATATTTCAGGTATCACCATACCCCTGTCAAAACACTAATGAGATTTATTCAGAGACATTGAGGTAAAATAAGAGTACACCTTGAAAGCAGTTTAGGTGAATGTTGATTGATTTGTGTGCAGCTCAAATATTTATTGAAAGGTAAGACTGTTTCATTTACCAACACTGCCTACACTTGTTACTTTTTGTAGAAGTACTATGAAAATATTTAAATATATTTTAGAACTATTTTTCTGTCAAAAAAGTAAAAATCATGATTAAATCTATAAACAAGACAATATTGTTGCTAACATGAGAGTTGAGCAAGCAGACTATATAGAAAGGAACTGTGCTATGGCGATTAATTTCAGAATTCTACAGTCTTGGTCTTTACTCAGAGAAAACGTAAGGGTTCCCTAGTAGAGCAGCATAAAAATGAATTGTCATGTGTACATAAAATGTGTAAAATACTTGAAATTGTAATTCCAAATAGCACAAAGTTCTCTTGTTCTTTCAGTCCTTGTTGCTCTGGACACCTGCTATGCATAAAGCCTGTGTTTGAATGAAAACAGAGAAAAAGACACTCTTCCTGTTGACTGTGCTTAAGGGTATAGTCTGTGTGAGGGCAGTATACATTTCAGTGAATAACATTTGTCCATAGTGTAAATATAATACAATGTAAGTAGAATTGAGCTGTGTTAATGCCAAATATCAATTTGACAAGTTGAAAACACCAATTATTAATGATCAGGAAGAGAACATGGCATATATGCGAGAATCACAACCAAATCTCCTGAATTTTCTTGAAACAATAAAAAGAACATTTACAGACTTAAAAGTGAAGACTTAAGTGTGTCTATATTTTCTCTACATTTTGTAAACACTACCGGAGCTTCCCAACTTGGATTTCATTGAAAGCTACAAAAAGGTTTAGCAAAATAACAGGCTTAGTTCTGTCAGTATGCATAAGACATAGTGGTAATTTGAGGAAATTGTC
The DNA here is from genome assembly GCA_001685075.1 of Bramus lutescens. NCBI lineage: Eukaryota > Metazoa > Chordata > Mammalia > Rodentia > Cricetidae > Bramus > Bramus lutescens. Next base: position 191,947 of record LOEQ01000432.1, on the reverse strand, counting down.
TATGACGCCCCTTTCTTGATTCCGGAGCTTCTTTGACATATGTTTAAACCCAAATATAACACAGAGAACCTAAGAAAAAAATCTTCAGACCTAAGAAAAAATCGTCTAGTCTATATAAGAAAATTTTGATCACTAGCATAAGACATTTTCCATTGAGATAATGATAGTAATAAATATTTTATTAGGTGGACAGGCTAGATGACTTGAGATTTCAAGTTCAGACTACCACATGCTAAAATAAGAGATTCCCCAACTGCTTCTCTGGGAGGTTTATAGTCCAAATGCGATTCACAAATAGGGATTTCCACCTCCTAGTGATGTTTGAGATAACATTTTCAGTAATAAAATTGGCACATAATCATTCACGGCGTAGTGTTTGTTTAGTTAATCCTGCATTGATATTAAAGTTTTGAATTTAAGGAACTCTGACTTCTATTATCCCCACCTATTTATTTCATGTTTCCTTTTCCTCCATTGACTATTTGTCAGAGTTCTACTAACAGTGAGCTGCCTTCTCTAATTAGCTTCAAACTCTTCAACAAAACAAATTTCATGGCTTGGATATGAAAGGTACCCCATAGACTTATATGTTGAGAGCTCAATCTTGAGTTGATGGTACAGTTGAAAGGAAACTGGATTCTGAAAATAGCAATCTTTGTTTATGGATTACTCTGTTGATGAATTTGCAGTTGCAAGGCTATTATGAAGTAGCAAAAATCTGAAGGACGTAGATCATGGAGGACATACTTCGAAGGTTGTGTTTTGCTTTTAAATCTTTATTCTTTGTTCTCCTTCCTGGATGTCATGAAGTGAGCATATTTCTCTCACTCACCTTTCTGCCATGATGTTCTCCCGTGGACCTAACAGCAATGAATTATAGACTAAAACTTCTGTGACAAGGAGCAAAAGTACAAATCTTTGCTCCTTTCTGTTTCTTTCACCTGTTTTGTACAAGTGATAAAAACTAAAATACTTAGTCAAAACACATTTTTATGTAAAATACAAACCACTGTCTTGAGCTTAAGTTGTGTTTTAAATGAATGATGATAATATCCAAAAGACCGCAAGAAGATATATTGTAACTGTTAGGAACTTACACTAATTATAAAGTGATATGGTGTAATTTGAAAGTGAACTTGGACTTGATGTTAGTGCATATTGCCAACTATAGGATAACAGTAAAAATGTAACATGCAATTACAATAGAATTTTGTAATAGAAATGTCTAATATTCAAAGTTAACTTTCTTATTTACTGACAGAAAACAACTAGTATTTGAAATTAAAACATTAAAACATGCATGTTATCTCCCTTAGAAACAAGAAACTTGGATATAACTTTAACCATCTATATACAGTATCTCATAAAACCACAAAAGTAATTAAGATAACAATCAAAGAATGTCTAAATAGGTAAATGTTCCATGTCTATGGTTAGGCAGATGCAGTATTGTCAGCATGTCTTCCTTTTAAAATTTATGAATTCAGTTCAAACCCAATAAAAAATTTTCAGCACATAACTTTTGCAGATACTGACAAACTGTTTCTGAATTTGAAAGCAAAGGCAAAATCCTAAAATAGGCATGACTGTATCAAAGAACCTTCAGAAACTCAAACAGTACTACTTCAAGGCATTCACTAAAGTTCAAGTAAGAAAGACAGAAGGCTATCAGTGAAAGAAAAGATCAACAGAATAGAATAAAGGTTGTAAAAATAGAATCATACAAATATACTCAACTGCTATTTGACAAAGGAACAGAGATGGGTCTTTTCAAAAACTGGTGCTGGGAAAACTGGAAAAATATGAATCTACACATATACCTTCCATCTTCACAAAAGTTTATTCTGTGTGAATCATTCACCTAGGTGTAAAATCGAAAGCCTCAAGAATAACAGAAAATAGTGGAAGGGACAGTGAAGCAACTTTGTTTACATAGATGACTTCTAAGCTTCAACCGCAAAGGCAAGACTATAAGACACTTGACAAGCTGGACACTACCAAAAGTCAAAATTTCCACTTTATAAAAAAAAAACTGTTAAGACAATGAGAACATAAACCATGTTAGTAGAAAATAACTGCTCAAACAGATTTATTTAATAAAGGATATGCATTCCAAACAAGCAAAGAATGCTTATGTGTCATTGCCAACTAAACAGAAAGAAACACCATCATTTTAAAATTTAGTAAGGGATCACAAACAACTAAACAACAAAAGAAAAATTTTGTAACTAGCAAGCAAATGCATGTGAAGATATGTGCTCCACATTTTGTATAATGGATGAAATGAGATTAAGTGAAAATTAAAGAAAAATGAAATTACTACTCCTGTTAGAATGACCAACTCTTATGATAAGAATGCTCAAAAGGTTCGAAAATGTGAAGTTGAAGGAATTTTCAGCAACTGAGGTAGGAAAGCCATAGATCACCAGTTTGGAAGACAGTCCAGCAGTTTCTTATAAACGAACCATTCATTCAATGTGCTACTACTCAGCAATTTCCCATTAGTATTTATCAAAATGAATAAAAAACTTATGTGCAGATGGAGACTTGAGTATAGATGATTATGCAGGGTTCATTCATAGTTGCTGAATTTGGAAATAATCAACATATTTTTCAACGTGTGAGTAGGCAAATATTTGACTTATACAATTGAGTATCACTAATAACCAAGAGACCGAATCAGCATAAGACTGTCTTGAAATTTCCTCTACCAAAGAAAATAATCCATTTTTAAAAGGTTTATCCTCAGGCAATTTCTTAGGAAAAGGGCAGAAAGCAGTCACATTCTTTAACACAAGGATGGTCTGTAGCTTAGTTATTAACATTGCTGCCTTCTGACATGCCTTGATCTGGGCCTTGGCATTCTACATGTCTCTCTGCAAGTCTTGCACTTTCCTACTAGCACTCCCATTAGCTCTTGTTTAGGACCAAATATTCAAATGCTTTTATGTCCAAATCCCAGTCCTCTTCAGTCTTCCAAACATTAATGTGCTCAGGGCTATCACACTTATAACTCACTTCCTTGTACCATCGTCTGTTTTAGTTACTTCTATGCTAATTTGATAGAACACCATGAGCAAAGCAAGCAATACAACAAATGTCAAACTGGTTTTGTGGCTTCATAAGGTTAGAGTCTATGACAGCCAAGTAAATGCATGGTGAAAGAAAAAAAGCCTTTTGAAATCTAAAAGTCCAACCCTAGGAACAAACCCTCTTAATTAAGGCTACACCTTCCAATCCTTTACAAACAGTTCTGTCACCTAGAGACTAAGTATTCAAATATATGAACCTATGCAGTCACTCTCATTTAAACCAACACAGCATATTAGTAGGAACAATGTTGATTTCCTTGCATTTAGACTGATCACTAATTTGACACCCCCTTTCAGATGTGTTCTTTTGTTGCTGTTGTTGTTCATTTTAGAGAATTTAACACTGGTCAAACTTTAGACTTAGTTCATGGAAGGTAATGGTAAAGGGCTTACTGAACTACCATCACAGAAACAAAAAATAGAGAAAAGTTTATGTCACAGGCTATGTACAATAAACTTAAATACTTACGAAGTAAAAGAATAGAAGGACATTGTTTTCAGAACACATTATTCTAGACAATAGATAGTGAGATACCATAGTTAATCCAACAGGATTTCAAAAGCAAGCTTTAGGTCTGTCAGGTCCCTGGCCAGCAAGGGACCCTGATCCAGAACCAGGAGACTCATCGGAGAGCATTCGTAGGAAGAGATGGGCAGGCGCCAATGCAAGAATTCTTCCAACAATCGGAAAAAACAACATGATAACACCAGAACCCAGATAACCTACAACAGGAAGACTGGAACCCCCTAATCGAGAAGAAGTAGAAAACATTGACATTATGAAAGAGATAGAAGCCCTTAAAGAGGATATGAAAAACTCCCTTAAA
>LOEQ01000432.1:165702-184613 GCA_001685075.1 Bramus lutescens | reverse complement strand
CGGGATCAATCTACCCCAGGATCCAGCAATACCACTCTTGGGAATATACCCAAGTGACACCCTATCATACTAAAGCATTTATTCAACTATGTTCATACCAGCATTATTTGTAATAGCCAGAACCTGGAACCAACCTAGGTGCCCCTCAATGGAAGAATGGATAAAGAAAGTGTGGAATATTTACGCTTTAGAGTATAACTCAGAGGTAAAAAACAATGACATCTTGAATTTTGCACGCAAATGGATGGAGATAGAAAACACTATCCTAAGTGAGGCAACCCAGACCCAAAAACATGCATATGGTGTGTTCTTACTCATTAGTGGATTCTAGCCATAAATAAAGGACATTGAGTCTATTATTTGTGATCCTCGAGAAGCTAAATAGGAAGGTGAGCCCACAGAGAAACACATAGTTACCTTCCTGGATATAGGAAATAGACAAGATTTCCAGGCAAAAATTAGGAGCTTGGGATTGAGGTGGGGTAGGCGTAAGGGGAGAGGGGGAGAGGGAAGTGAGAAGGGTCGGATGGGGAGAGCTTGGGGGGATGGGACAGTTGGGATGGAGGAAGGATGGCTATGGGAGCAGGGAAGTAGACATCTTAATTAAGGGAGCCATTTAGGGTTGACAAGAGTCTTGACTCTAGAGGGGATCCCAGGTGTCCAAGGAGATGGCCCCAGCTTGTTCCTTGAGCAGCTGAGGAGAGGACGCCTCAACTAGCCCCATCCTATAGCCACACTGATGAATATCTTGCATATCACCATAGAACCTTCAGCTGGCAATAAATGGAGATAGAGACAGAGACCCACATTGGAGCACTCCCAAGGTCCAAATAAGGAGCAGAAGGAGGGAGATCATCAGTAAGGAAGTCAGGACCGCGAGGGGTGCACTCACCCACTAAGATGGTGGGGCTGATCTAATGGGAGCTCATCAAGGCCAGCTTCACTGGGACTGATGGAACATTTGTTCAAACTGGACTCTCTGAACGTGGCCGACAATGAGGGCTGACCGAGAAGCCAAGGACAATGGCACTGGGTTTTGATTCTACTGCATGTATTGGCTCTGTGGGAGGCTAGTCTGTTTGAATGTTCACCTTCCTATACCTGGATGGAGCAGGGAGAAACTTGGACTTCCCGCAGGGCAGGGAACTCAGACTGCTCTTTGGGCTGGAAAGGGCGGGGGAGGGGGTATTGGGGGAGTGGGAGGAAAATGGGAGGAGGTGCGGAGGTGGAAATTTTTAATAATAATAAAGAAAATGGAAAAAGGAATTATGAAAAAGCAAGCTTTAATTTATTCGTTCATTTGTGTAATTTTGTAGCACAATAATAAAACATTAAAAGAAAATTTAAAAACAAAACAGCATGTACAGAAGCTATTTAATAATAATATCACCCTTTTCACTCTAAGTAAAAAAACCCTCTTTACATATATTTTAATTATAGACAATTCTTTATTATATCTCTATTCAACCTATAAACAGCATGACTATCTTTCAAATCACTGATATTTATTTACAAATCTACATTGGCCTTTTGTTCTTCCCCCAATTAAATTCTAAGCTCTAATTCAGGTCAAACTGTTTCTTCTTGGTATTTTATACACAAAGTATGTGTCACATTTGTTTATTACTTAAATTATCAATTTAAAATTATATGAAATCTTGAATGATAAACATGCATTTATGTAGTATTGTCCTGAAAAATGGAACTCAAAGTTGTATAGATAGCATGCAATATACATAAACATATTGGACGATTGATTTTGTATAAAACTTGATATGTTTACTTGGTGTGACTTCTCCAAAGCAAAAGAATATTCTTTCCATGATGGTTGTCTATAATTCATTTATAATATAAATTCCATAAAATGTACCTTAAATAAGTGAACTCTTCATTTCTCCAGCTTTTTCATGCCTCCTACAAGTCAGTACTCCAACTGAGCAGTGGGAATACAGCAACAATTTTATGCATACATACATATGAATTGCTGCTCTTTCTCATTCCTTCTTTATAAGCAGTAACAGTGACAATTACTACACTAAAAGTGAATGACACACTGAGAGAGAGAGGCATATCTTCCAGGGAGCTTCGAGAGTCGGGCTATTTTTCTTCACTTTTGCCTGGAAGGATTGTGGGTTTTGTCAATGATTGGGGAGAGCATTGGTATAAATGAGGCAACCAGTGTGAGAACATCAGATACAATATCTCTAGGTTACAGCCCAGTGAAAGGGACATGACAAATCTTAAATCTTACATGCCATGGTCTTTCTTAGGGCACTGTAGTCTAAAAATGTATCTTATCTGAAGCAGAAAGTGTACATTGATACTTATGCAGCAGTTTTGAAAAGGTGAGCATTTCTGTATTCAGTTTGAATTTTCAGTCTGAGTACTTGTTTTTCTAAATTTTTTCAAATATAAGAGTTCTAATATTCATCCATATAGCATATATTTGAATACTCATATCTACTTAATAGCTATAAACCTATGTCCTATAGAGAAACAAAAGTTACATAAAAACATGCTTCAGATTTACAAATTTGTATCCACTGCAGAACACATTCAATGGAATAGAGAATATGCATACAGTGCAATGACATTAAGCCTTCAAAATAAGGAAATTATGATATGTATTATAGCATGGGTGAATTCAGAAGATACTATGCTAAGTAACAAAAGTTCATCATTGTAGGTCAGATGCTATATGACTGCTTATTTATGAAATATGTAGACTATTGAAATTAAAATATATCTGTAAAATGTTAGGAGATTGAACAAGGAAGTAATTAGGACCTATTCTATAAAGGGAAAATTGATGTGGGATTCCCCTCTGTATGCTGTAAATATGTTTTATTACTATTGATTAATAAAGAAGCTCCTTTGGTTTATGGCAGGACAGAATACAGCCAGGTGGGAAATCAGTACAGAGATAGAGAGAGAGTAGGCAGAGTCATGGAGACACCTTGTAGCTGCCAAAGGAGAAAGATACCAGAATCTTACTAGTAGGTCACAGCCTTAGGGTGATACATAGATTAATAGAAATGGGTTAATTTAAGATGTACGAGCTAATGAGGAATACATCTGAGCTGTTGGCCAAACAGTGTTGTAATTAATATAGTTTTGTGTGATTATATGGGTCTGGGAGGCCAAGAAACTAAAGTCCAGTCTCTGTTTGAAATGGTGCACACTGTCTGGGGTTATGGACTCACATAGGACCTAAAAAAGCTTAAAAAAATTTTAAAAAAGGAGTTCTAGACCCACCAAAAAAATAACAAGATCCAAGCACAGTTTTTTGGTAGCCACATATTTTTAGATAGGTTCTGTTTGCTGGCAGTGAGCAGAGGAATGGCTACTTTAAATAGAAGGTTTGCTGACCCAACATTAGCAGAAAAAACTGCTTGACTGCTTTAAGAAACAGCTTCCTGTTTTGTGCTGGTGGCATAAGTGACTCTGGATATTTTGGGAGGTTATATTACAGAGCAATTAAATGGGTTTGTGAGCAGCAGGTGGCATGTAGTTTGATGGCAGCATCATAGAACCACTGCATCCCTGGAGCTGGGGCAGTGAACATGGCTCACATAACTGGCAGTAAATGTATCTCCACCATATTGAAAGGCTGAGAGAGGTGGAACAACCACAGCACTTACCATTTTAAAATGCTCCTTGTCAGGAAAGGATTTCAGAAACACAGTAGGACATATTCAGACATGGAAGACCTCTAAACGAGACATAATACGTTAAAACAAATGTATATGGGCTTGGAAGAGAGTAAAAAGAGTGTAGACAGTTATAATATAAAAGACTACAGATAGTCACAGATTGAAGAAAGAAATATAATAAATAAATACTAAAAAGTAAGAGTCAAAGTAAGCTACATAAAGATGGAAAATACACCAAGAGTCTGGATTATGTATATTAATGTGTTTTCTTTGAACTTTTTGACTGTGAATGAGCTAACTACAGAGAGAAATTTCATTGTATGGGCTGCTAAGCTAAATCAACATATATATTTGAGTCTAAGGATATGTTACTTTGGAAAAGAGTTTCTCCTTTTGTTTCCACAGAAGATAAGAACCTGTGGATTCTTTCCAGGCTAATTTGGTTTGATGAAACAAGATTCACTGAAAGGTCTTCATGAACTCTAAAAATACTTTGCTCAACACACAGCAGAAGGGAGTTTAGAGAAAACTATATCCAAATTCCCAAAATGATTGTTTATAAATGTTTATTTTTGTTTAAAGGAAAATAAAATATAGAAATGATTAGTTTCATTGGTATGGATCTTGATCTATTGATATAAATTTAAATTCATTTTTTGTACTGTGTGTATGTATTTCTGTTTTTGTTTTTATGGTATTGTGTTTGTGCAGCTCATTTAAAAACATAATGTATGTTAGAAATGCAGTCAGTTATAATAGTCAAACTGCAGACATGTTAGGTTTTCTGGATTGACAGAGACATATTTCAGATGGATAGGTATTCATCAAACCTTTCTAAGACCTATGGAATATTTAATTTCAAATATTTTAAGAACTTAGACTTTGCTCCAATAGAGGCACATGTTTGCTTCTGACAGCACCAATTACTTCAGAGAGGTTAATGGGTATTGAAAAAACTTGTTAAGGAATTTGCCTTCAATGTGACAAGGCTAGTCATTTGGGTAAGAAACTGCTCTTGCCTAAACTGCTTGATGGTATGCTGTATGAACTGGGTATGCAAAATGCACAGAAAACTGACTACTAAACTTTCTATGAGATGGGATGGTCCTACAGGGTTCCTGTTTCACAGAGGAAACTGCCAGAATTCCGAAGGACATAGAAGAAAGTGAATGACAAACTGCTAATATGGGTAGAAGAAATCTTCAAATTCCCTGCTTCACTGAAAAGACTGCCAGATATTATAGATATATAGGCTGAAGATGAATGTTCCAACATTACAGAAGTATTCTGGGTGAGTGTTTAGGCAGTAAGTTGTCTCTATCAATTTGCAAGTTTTGGAAGTAGCTTGCAATGGACTTCGTGCTTATTTAGGTAATATTATATCCTTCTGGGGTCTTTGATGGAGTTAAAAACAGTTATTGTTTACTTTAGTTATGATAAAAGATAAATTATAAATGATTTTTTAGACACATAAAGATAAAATAGATAAATGTAATTTACTACATTAAAGTTAAAACCTTCCTTTTTATTTAGATAGAAAAGGGCAGATGATGTGGGATTTCCCTCAACATGCTGTGAATATGCTTTTTTTTTTTACAACTGCTTAATAAGGAAATTGCTTTGGACTATGGCAGAATATAGCTAGGTGGGAAATACAAACAGAGATAGAGAGAGAGAGCAGATGGAATCAGGGAGATGTCATGTAGCTGCCAAAAGAGAAAGACACCAGAACCTTACTGGTAGGCCACAACCTCATGGTGATACAAAGATTAAAATAAATGGGTTAAATTAATATGTAAGAGCTAGCTAGGAAAAAGCCTGAGCTGTTGGCCAAACAGTGTTGTAATTAATACAGTTTTTTGTGTGATTTATTCAGGTCTGGGTAGCTGGAAAATGAAATTGCAGTCTCTGTTTACAGTAGATAATTTCAATTTTGGTATATTGATAAAAATTAGATATGAATGATGGCCATATTTTACAGCAATATGAGCAGAATTATTGGGACTTAAATATGCACTTAATTATAATAAAATATGTTTTTGTTATATGTATTTTTATACCTAAATAATTTAGGTATTAACATGTAATTGTATGTTAATGTAGGAATATGTCTTAAAGTTTTTAAATATTTTAATACTTACTTTTAAATATTTTAATAGCCAAATTATAATGCAAAGAAGAGTAATTAAAAGGTACATGAGTTTTGCAAACTGATGTCCCCGAACTTTTTGAAAGAGAATAAAAATTAAGTTATTAAACGCAAAGTTACTTAGGAGCTAGAAAATCGCTGCTTTTAAGGGTTGAGAGAACACCTTGCAGTGGTATAGTATATATAGTATAGTATAGTAAATATACTGGCACATTATCTAGGACATTCTTGTTAATAACCAGATGGTTTGGGAGCATGTTATCTTTTAAGTATAAATTTTGCTTTAGTAATTTTCCGAAACACTGTTGCCATGGATGATTAGACTGGTTCTCCTCAATGATCCATATATTTAATAATTTATAGACTATTAGGATGATTTTGACATGAATTTGTGTACATTTTATTACCTTCCATTAAGATGCCCAAAAGTGTTTGCCAAAACCATAGTCAGCACCTAAATATTTTTGCTGAAAATATTAACCTAGCTGTTAAACAATTTAAATAATTCTATCTCCTAATATAATAATTACTGAAAACATAAAATGTAACTCAATAAAAAGCAAATATTTCATTATACTATCCCACAGTTTAAAAAGCTAAACTATGAATGAATGAGAGACTGACTGACTGACTGAATGAGATCAACAAGAGAAAAGCAAAAATCTAGAAATGCTTTATGAAACATTTAGAACCTGACCTAATCTTAAAGATATAGATTACCTTTAAACAACGGATGAATAGAAAAACAAGAGCTTATTTGTAGAAAATAATGAAAATAAAATGGTCATATAATATTGTAACCAACGTGTTGTCAAGTGTGCTCTTAGGTTACTCTTTTACTTTTAAACATTTTTAAGAATCTGCCAACCCAAAAGGTTTTGTTTGTTTGTATAGTCAGTATCAACAGTAACTACTCAAGACAGATAAATAAATCATAATAATAGACATGTAAATATTTTACTAATCATCATATCGATGATAACCAAACCAAACATCACTTAAGGTAAAAAAAAAAAAACCTAAAGCATCAATAGAAAATATAACAAATCAAAAGACTATGTAGAATAGTATACTAAGAAGGATGAAATTGGAACTCTAAAGTAAAAACTGATTTTGTATTTAAGACCAAGAAACCATGTCAGGTATTTTAAGGAAAGTGATCATTAAGTCATGAACCAAGGATTTATAATATCTATAATAAAAAGATATATAAGCTGTACATAGTTGTTCACACTTAAAAACCTACATCTAAAAAAGTACCATTGCAAGAAAACTGACCTTCCATTGTTACAAAGAGTTAAAAGATTAATTAATTAAAAGGGATAAAATTAAAAAGTAATAAGAAAAACCATTGAATATGACGCAGTTCTAAAATCATACAGGAAGCCATTTGAGACTTTGATAATGAGAGAAAGGGAAAGGGGAGAGAATAAAGAATGGTCATTGCTTAGATTGGAATATTTAGAAAATGAACAGGTGATTAGCAAAAACCAAATAATGGAGGGGAATGACAATGGAATAATATTTCAGGGATATTTTCTTTTAACTTCAGATACATTAGGTCAGGAATAGACAGAGTTGTTTTGCTTCTTTATTTCTTTTGCTTCTTCCTGCCCTATGTGTCTTCTCTTAAAGTACCAACTTGGTGGGAATCAAATGATGCTGAAGGTGGGAATAAACTGATTTTACCATTTCAGAAAACAGTACCATAACCTGCTTCTACCTCAATAAAAGTGGATATTGTAACCATTATTGACTTCCTCATCAACCAGAACTATATAGTCTTAAGATTCTACTGTGAGATTTTCCATGGAGAACTCAGAGCTACAATCAAGCCATCCCATCTCTATCTTATAAAAATGAGCTCCTGCCTACATCAAATGAGTGATGCTGTTGCTCAGTTTACTGTGGAGCCTACTGATGAGAGCTTAGTAACCTTGAGAATCTGGGTATCACTCTCTTGAAGGGTAGAAGATAAGGAGTCTCTATTTTTCTAATGATGTCATCTCATTTGTGATGGGTTCAACTAACAAGAAACATGACAATTTTTCACCAGATTTAGAGCAATGCCACAACACCAAGACATGCTTAATCTCTTACAAGTTCATCCATGACAACTTTAGCTCTTTTAAGGAGCTTCCGAACACATCATATGCCATTAATACTACTGAGAAAACTAGTTGGACCTTCTAGGAAATGATAGCCAGAGGATGACAAGAACATCATCCCTACATACACTCGTGCTATTTTCGCCTAGAGAAAGATCATGCCTAAGCAAAATTGGTGGTGTGTTCATGCAGCATCCAATCTGCCCATGCAGAATGTGTCAGTCATGAATCTGACTTTTTATCTGTAGGAAGTTAACATATATAGTGAACTTGAGAATGGCAACCCAGACATCTAAGATCCCATAGAAGGTATCTTATGATACATCAAAATATGTTCTCTTCTGTGGGTTTAACAGTGACACCTTTCTGCCTTTGACAATGGAGTAGATATTTCTCTCAACAAACACTTTATCAAGTTTATCATGTTTATCATATTGAATTAGCTAAAGGAGCCTCTTCATAGTTTATATTATGTGCAGAACAATAAGGAGCAAGATCTCCTGGATCTTCAGCCAGCCAGAGAAGGGACTTCAGTTTTTAGCAAGTCTTTGCATCAACTTAGTATCCCACCACTAGCAAAACCTGCCCTTCTCTGAGTATTAATGTAAGTTTATGTTAGTTGCATATGGTACAAGGACCTATTGTCTTTGTATATGACCATAAAGATTTTTCAACTTAAACAAAAATACAATGTAAACATTAAGTTAATCATACTAACTAGCTTTCAAGTGTTCAATAATCATGCCTACCCCAGTGGACAGTGCAGATAGTAAATGTCTCTATTTAAACATTGTTTAATAAGATATATCACTGATGGATATCCTTTCTCTAAAGGTGGAAATTGACACAAGTTGTAGAAGCTAGCATTCTTTGAATGTTTGCCACACTTCACACATTGTGCTAATGATCCATATATGGTCACAGGCAGTATTCATAAAAATATTTTGATATATGATCTATTGCATTTCAATTTTACAGATTAAGAATTACCATTAGATATATAACTTGCTTTATATTGCATTCTAGCAGAGGCAATATTTAAGATTTAAATCTAAGAAGAGAGAAATGATGAAAATGACTGTCATCTTTTAAAGATGAAGATATGTGGGTGGCTGATAGAAGTATAGACTTTCATTCCAGCTATAAGAATACTACACTCTACATCAGGAAGAATGCAGGCTACAAGAACAAATGAGTGAATTCAAGTAAGTTATCTATTCATCACTAAAGCTGAATAGTTAACTTTATCTTACTTAAACTGAAAACTACAAAAATAAAATAAAATAAAGTTTTCAGAGCAACTATAGCCCAATTTACTTTGTAAGTGGGCCTTTTTAAAGTGAGGAATCTACTGTTGTCATAGAAATAAGCACAATACCACTCTTTTAAGCTTACATAACACCTTCCATCTGATGAGCTCAGAAAGACTTATAAACTTTAATTCATTAATAGTCCTTTTTATTGGAAGTACATCAAAATTTACCTAATAGAACAGAAAAACAATTGCAGATGAAACAAAAAATGTCATTGCTAACAGTTTCACAGAATATACACCATTTCTTAACACTGAAGAAATACCACAGTTATCTGAAACAGCATTAATCTTCTTTCTTATACAAGCACAAACCATCTCCTATTGTTTTATTCTCAAAAACATACAGCTTCTCTTCCACCCACTCCTTAATTTCTATTTCAAGTGTTTGGTTAATTACCTTAAGACTATTTTAAAGCAGCATTATGTATAGTTACCTGCACTGCTTACACTGCTAAGATAATCACTGACACAAAACTGGTTCTTTCTTTAAGAGTACACATTAACTTATTTTAAAGGGGGAAAGTAACTTATATAGGAAAGGTTTGAGAGTTTGCATGTTTACTGAAAAGTTTAACAACAAGCATGGGACCAAACCAGACCCTCTGAATGTGGTTGACAGTTGGGGCAGACTGAGGGGCCAATTACAATGGCATTGGGATTTGTCTCTACTGTATGTGCTGGATTTTAGGATCCTATTCTCTTTGGATGGATACCTTGCTCAGCCTGGATGTAGTGGGGAGGGCCTTGGACTTCCCACAGGGCAGGGTGCCTTGCCCTCTCTCAGGACTGCAGGGTGTGTGTGGGGTCGTAGGAGGGAAGTGAGAGGAGGAAAGGAAGTGGGAATTTTGATTGGTATTATTTTTAAAGTAATAAAGAAGTTTAACAACTGAAAATTTAAAGATGCTTATTTGTCCAATTTCTTTTTAAAATGCTAGGTTTGAAATAATAGTTTACTAAGTACAGTGGTCCACAAAACACGATGTTTTGTTTTTGACAGATTATTAATAGATAATTTATGATGTTACAACTTCTTAAATATTTTTAAAGTTGATTTCCTTGAGAATATTTTCCTCTAATTATCAACCAAAACATTTAGGAACTTGTGTTTTTCAACTAGTGCATTTTACTCTTTTCTCAGCTGATATTACCTTTTCCACATTCTGTTTCCGCAAACCATTCATCCCTGATTCATGGGAACAGAGACATTGGTTTTTGATGGGAAGACCTGCAAGGCCACCCTGCCAAAACAGGTATGCAATTAGGACACAAATTCCCAAATATTATTACGACCCAACTTTTGATAAAGAGTAATATCAAATTAACTGCTTCTTCTTAGCAAAGCTGATTGTTACTATCCTATCATTCAATAGGTTTTATATCTCCAACATTATCCATTTCATCACTGTCAGTTTTCCTGCTATTTGAACATTCCTGCCCAAGCCCTCTTTCCAGTTCTCTCTCATCACGGATCTCCCCCCTCCTCTCTCTCTCTCTCTCTCTCTCTCTCTCTCTCACACACACACACACACACACACACTTAATATGCTCTCCTTGTTGCCAGTCTCTTGATGTCTGAGAAACCATAGAACACAAAGTCTGTTTGTCGGCTAGTCTCTGAATAACAGACGGCAAAAAGTGAACCGAGGCTCCAGCTAATTTTATATTTCTGGCAATGTGGTCATTTTCATCACTAGGGAAAGTAAATTGTGAGCAATCATTTTGGAGATTTTTGTACCTCAGTATCCAATCTACTTTATAATGTTAGGGCACTAAACAAAATTTATTTAAAGAAAAAATTGCTAATGGTTTATTTTACCATAAGCAACTTTCAAACACCTTGCAATGCTCATCCTTTCATCAGCTGTTTACTGGGCTTGAACTGCTGAGCAACTGAATTGGATCTCATTTGTGTTCCTCCAGTCATTCCACTGCTGTTCAACTGCTGAAGTGGTCATCAAAATGTAATAAGTTGATCGAAAACTCTCCGGTATTACTCTAGAATTAGCTTATTCCTTTTATGAAAGATGCATCTATATTTGATTTTGTAAGATAATAAATTCAGGGAAAACCCAACTGGGACCTCTAACATACTCTCCTACAGTATATGAATTTTATACTAAATAAAACTATAATATTCTCCTCTACAACTCAAAGACACATCCCCATAGGAAATGGAGATGCTAAAATATTAATAGCTGATCCAGGTCTTCTAAGCCTACTAAGGCACCTTAAGCTTTATCATAGTCTGAATACTGTAAATCATTATGTTCATCTAATCGAAACTCTGGCTGTTCTTCAGATGCTTTCCAAGCTAATGTTTCTGTATTCTTAAGATAGAAAAGGTTTTCATGTTTTACCCTGAAAGAAGGTAAAACCAAAATCAATTTATAAATTTAATAAATATTGTCATAATCACTGTTACGGTATTGCTATCATTTAAGGCTTCTGACAATGAAATGAATAACTACAAATAAAATTGTTATCAGTAATTTGTTTGTTGTTTCAATTTCAGAATATGCATATTTCCAATGTCTTTATTCAACATTGTATTTCAAATTGCTATTTCCTCAGTCAACCCATTCTTACAATTTATGGTCAATCTAAAACCCTGAAACCAGCCATATAACTGCTTTTTTTTTTCTTCCTGTGTGTTTTAGATTCTTTTCCTGGTGCTCTAATAAAAGAACCCGACAAAGAAAACTTAGTGATGAAGGGCTTATTTTGGCTCACAGTTTGATATCGCAGTCTGTCATTGTGGAAAACACAGCTGGCCACACTGAAACCATGAAAAAGAAGCAGAGAATAATAAATACCTCATTCTCTCCTTTTGCACAGCCTAGGGTCCAAACCCAATGAATGGTGCCACCCACAATTGAACAAATCAAAATGATCACTCCCAAGTGTGCTCAGAGACTCATCTCCCACATGACTGCAGATCTCATCAAGTTGACAACAGAAATAATCATCACATTTCAAGTGATTTTCGTTCTCAACTTGATCCATTGTAGCGTCCTCTGGGAAGACAGCTTGAATAGCCTTCAGATAAAGCTAACAGTTGAACAGTAGAATTTACATTGTTCATATGTTCTTTTGTTTTTCTCTTTTATTTTAGAGATTATAGTATTACATTATTTCCACCTTCTCTTCCCACTCTCCATACCTTCCCATTACCCTTGGCTCTTTCTCAAATTTAAGACCTCTTTGTTATTAATCGCTGTTACATGCAAACCTATATATTACACATAGATTTTTTAAATACAACCTACTCAGTTCTTAACTTGAGTGACAGCATTATGGTCTTAGCAGTTAGCTTGGTGAAAAATACCACACACACAAGTATCATCTCAATCATCTTCTAGGACTAGAAACACCTTTAGCTTCCATATTCCACTATTTCCTATCATCAAATCACAGGACCTGTTGGGCTACATCCAACAAGTCTTCAAGCTTACGTTTTTTTCTACCACCAGAGATTTATCATGTTTCAATTTTGTGTGGAAATCTGTGATATTCAACAATTCTTATAGTCTTACTTCATTCTCTGAATTTTTGCAAAAATAATCATTTAGGTACAGTTTTAATCCCAAAATATTTCATAAAATGAAATTCTTTTACAAGGACAAAAACCTTAGAGCATTTAACCACAATTGTCTAATGTAAACAGTCCCAAGATGTGTAACAACATTTAATGTAGCATCTTGGAAGCAATACCCCCCTGCCTAAAAAAGGGTGTGAATCAGGAGAGAAGAAATACTAGTGAACTATGGGCAGAGCAATTAACCATCATGTGTCAACATGGCTTCATCAACGGTAACAAATGCATTGTATCATCTCCATCAGGTCAGGAACAATGTTGACAGGAATATAGAATTGTTCCACTCTCCTTACATTTTTTTTGATAAAACAAAAAGGATATATTAAAAGAAACTCTAAGATGTAGGATTTCATCTCAGTGTTAGAGCCAGGTCTGAAATTCTGTTTCCATCACCACAAATGGTTTAATTAATTGAAAGAGAAAGTCTGGCATATCAGAACTTAGTGAAGACAAAAAAAAACACTGTGTTCAAACTTCTGAGAAATAGGAAATATCTTCTATAGAAAACTTTTCAATTATCCATCTCTCACCCTCATCTGGGAAACAAAATCACAACAGGCCCTTTACCCTAGCCTGGAAGGTCACACTTCGTCTGGCTCATTGACTTCCTTTGGCTCACTGACCTCTTGATGACCCGACCTTCTTACAGTAGTCAAACATCAAAAGACCTTAATCTTTTCTCAGAGTCTTTCCTCTCTCTCACACACAGAGAAAATTCCAAGAAAATCAGGAAACATACCAGAACAGAGAAGAATTACTCTTTCTTTATTCTCAGCAACTCAGCTTGTAAAAGGAATGGAAATACTGTTTTACACAACACAATATATACTGCTAAATCACAAGAGAATAATAGATACACAAATACATAGGGGAACAAAAAGAAAGGCTCTGAAAGGAATAAGGTGCAAATATAAGCCTTGGACCATTCCTGAGAGCCAGGGAACCATTCCTGGAAGCATGCAAAGTCCAAATGATAACTATTCTCAATAGAAGCCTCCTCCTTCTACCGTTCACACTCTTAAACTAGTCAGAGCATAAAACAAAGGAAGACACATGGAAGTCCCTCATTGGGTCCCATTACAAAGCATCACTTGCTTTGATCTGCTTCCTGTCTACTTCCCTAACAGGGCACTATCCTGCTTGTTCTCCCTTTCTGTCCCCTTACAGTGTGCCTTTAGCTGGTTTGTTTTCCTGCCTCATATCTCATCACATTTGGCTCCATTGTGCTGTGCTGTCTCTCTAACATCAATTGCTTCAGTGAGTCTGGATCAAAGGCTTTAGGCACAAGCCTTACCCCAAGCTCCAGCTGAACGCTCAGAGTCCGACAGCATGCACACTGCCTTCTTTCTTACACCAAGTAATTTAGAGAATCGCGGTAATGTGTTATGTACGAATGGAAAAACAATTGCTAGATACCTACCTGGTAGACTACTTAAGAAAATGTAAATGCAGCCTTCAATGGAGTCACTGAGGCCGAATCCTTTCTGAGTACATTGCCTACAAGTTAACAAAGGTGCTAGACACCCCCAAAACTATACTATTAGAACCTCAATTTGATAACTTCAAGAATAAGTGTTGTAGGATAGATATACTAATAACTGAGAAAATCTCTAAGGAGGGCAGACATTCCCAAAGAAATATCAAGGAGGAAAGACTGTCTTCCTCCCCTTTCCTCTCCCTCATCTGTTTACATTTACTTCCCATACTTTCTTACACTAATTCTGGTAACTTCGTTAGTCTGCAGTCAGTTGATTAAAGGATCCATTGGGTATCTAGCTAACACTGAAAGAATCCCAGCTCTATGACTCCATGATGGGTTTAAAAGCTGAATGTGACTCCACTCAAGAGACAAGTGAATGATGTCATAAATTTGATTCAAGATCCACCTCTTAAACTGTTCTTAAAGTCTTATAAAGTGATTTTTTTTTCTTGTAACACATTATACATTTATAGGCTATACTGGAAATACCAATTCATCTCTCTACAACTCCCCCTAGTGCCCCAACCTAGCTCCATCCCATGTTCCCATTCTTCAAATTATTATCAATAACCTCCTTAGTGCTGCCTGTTAGTACATTAATGTGTGAGTAACCTACTAATGCCCATGATGCCAAGAATAAGTCTCCCTCTGGTAGCAGCTATCAATTGCTAAGAGCTCCCCAAAATATGGGAGGCCTGCTCAACAGGAGAGATACCATGCTTGGTACTGTAAATGAGATCAAAAGCCCCTTGGCTAGAGAAAACCATAGGCCCAAGAAATGAACCTACAATTGTTTTTTGTTTGTTTGTTTGTTTTACTAAATAATCACAAGATCAAACTATATTCTAAATGTTCTCTAAATTTGTGACATTCTCAATTTTGATCAGTAAGCCTCTTTCTGTGGTAGGGAATGGTTACAACAAAGGCACCTAACTGATCAAAGTTCTGAGTACAAAATTACCGAGTCCTCAGTTGTGGATGGGTCAACTAAATTATGTAAACTGTTCTGAGTTATATATGGATTTGATAGGCACAAACTGTGAGGGAATTTTGATCTATGTAGACCAGAAATATATATACTTAATTCCTCTATTTTTATTAGCTAAACCATCATTATCTTGGATTTCAAAAATCTTAATTATTAGAAAAAGAAACGAAACAAACACCAAATTAATTACAGCAGCGACATACTTAGTCATGCAGCAAACTTAGAATCCCGAGTAATCATCAGCTATGCAACAAAGTGGCAAGAACACACCAAGAGAACTTACATCACAATCTACCCGTCATTCCTAGAAAACATGATTATGAGGAAGAGTAGTAGTCTAAATTCTGTGGAAGGGCAATGTTATAAGAAATTTTTCTTATACTGATTGAGAACAACCATTTAAGCCATTTTTCTCTAATTTAACTAGAATACTATGTGATTAAAACAATCCCCATGGCAACCTCTCACATCATGAGGTACACAATAGCCATGAAGTAAAGAAATTTATAGTCAAACAATGTATGGTTTTATTTTTTAAAGCGATGCATTCCAATAAAAAGATATTTAACAATTTATATCTCTATTTTGTAAATTCTTTTTTATTAATACAAAAATACAAATGCTTCAAAACACTACGAAATAGACATGTAATTAGTATAGTAAAATTTTAGCAGAATGCACATGGATTCAGACTGGGAAAGTTAACCTTAACAGCTAAAAATAGAAATAATTAAGCAGGTTTTATTTTAATTAAAGGACATAACATTGAGATGTATGTCTTCAAGTGCCCTTGTTTCCTTACTTTTGCCTGTATAGAAGCAAGGAAGTTTGTCTGATTTTCAACAGTGAGGAGGACCATACATGGAGCAATGCCAGCCACACTTACATGAACGCTTCACAGAGATAGGTGGTGTATGTAGGTAACTAGATATACAACTGTCCTCACATTGGATTTCTTTCCATAGAGGTGAAGAGTTACATGTAACCTGCCCATATTAGTCTACAAATTTCACAAAACACACTGTTTTTTTTTCCAAATCAGGCATCACACAAACACACAGGCATGTACACACACACACAAACACAGAAACACACATATACCATATTCCTTATGTCTGTAGAGGCAAAGGTTCATTTAATTGGAACCCCCCTGCTTAATTATTTATATCTTTTGACCATTAAAATAGTTTTCCAAGTTCCTCTTCACATGCATTTCCTTTAAATTTTACTGTACTAATTTCATGTTTATTTCCTAGTGTCCTGATAAATTGGTAGTTTATTTATATTTTTATTTGTTTATTTATTTTTGTTTTCAGAGATGGTTTCTCTGTGGCTTTGGAGCCTGCCCTGGAACTTGCTCTGTAGCCAAGGCTGGCCTTGAACTAACAGAGATATCTGACTCCTGAATATTACAATTAAAGGTGTGCACCACCACCGCCTGGCTGTATTTATATTTTTATATTAATAGAAAAATGAATTCACAAAATATTTAGATGAATATATATTTATGTACACTATACAAATGTCCACATGAATGTCACTAATATTAGTATATTTTAAGTAAAAATTTACTTAGTCCAGACCTTAGAATGCATGAAGAAGGGTTGTTCCATACGAAAGACTCTAAGAAATCTTTTCTTATTTCTTTTGATTTGTTCTTAATTTCTGGAACTGCATTCCTGTAGCTATGGCAACATGATAGTATCTTTTAACTATTTACTTATGCTATTATTTGGATGAGTAGGTAATCTCTGTTTTCCTGGATCTGTAATAGTCTTCTAATTTATTGTAACAGGAGTGTTGATGACTGCACGACAACTCAACTATCTTCCTTTACCTTCTCATCCCAAACCAGGTCTTCAGCAGACACTTTTCGAAATGAAATATGGCCATAGTTACTGGGAAAGCCGTTCCTAAAATAATAAAGGAAGCATCTACCTGTGAATAGAGCACATAAAATGGAAGGAAGCTCGGAAACATTTTCAACATTAAGCAAAATTGTCATTACTATCATTTCCAGCGACCATGCCAAGACCAGCAATACAATGCTTTATCTTCACATTTAATACCATGATTATTACATTTCTTCATGACTAAACAAATAACTTGCCAAAAACATGCATGTCAGAGCCACTAATTGTTACCAACTGTGTATTTCTTCCCAAGAATAAAACTTACACTCTAATCTTCTATTTAACTACAGTCCAAATGCACATTTTAGTCAAAAGTCAACTCCTTTAAAAATTACTTGAAAATGTACCATAATGCTGATTTTTATGACTTTAAAACTTAAAAATTGGCAATATTAAGCAAGTTTTTTGTGGTAACCAAATTAATACAATTTAGGAGACAGTCAACTTTTAATTTTTATATTATTTATTTTTATTTGTATGTAAATATTGTGTGGAGTGTGTGTGTGTGTGTGTGTGTGTGTGTGTGTGTATGCTTATGTGTCCCAGAGCACGTTTGGTGACCAGAGGACAACTGTGACAGTTGTTTCTCTCTTTGCAGCATGTGAGTACTGAGGGATCCATCTCAAATAGTCAATGTTGGCAGCAAGTACCTTCATTTGCTGAGCAGCCTTACAAGCCTACTAGAGTTAGTAATCTTCCATAATAGTGTGGTTTCAAATATTTGAATGCCTCTCTTTAGCACTGATATCTTCTTACTTGGAATATTTCCTCTGAACTTGGTTGGAAAAATCATTCACTTTTGGAAAGATCATTGATAAGAATGCTTCACAGCATAAGTATATATCTATCAACAGTAACTATCTTGTCCACTAAATATTCTTATAGAAACACAGCTTATAAAGTTAGTAAGTGATAAATGTGAGACAGAAACAGACTCACAATGGAGAGTAAGATCATATATACCTCCCTTTGCTTTAAACTTTTGGAAGAGAAACTAACTACATTTTTAATTATTTTGCCCCTTTATATATGACAAAAAAATATATGCTGAATATACAATAACCTCAAAGTATAGAACTTAGACAATGTTCGGCTTTCCATAGGAGGTGTAAAATTATGCACAGCTTTTCAAGTTTGTACTCTATTCTTCAGCTATAAATAAGAAATATCTGTTGGTTACTCTTGGAAATGTATATGACTACATCTATGCCTACATCTTTAAAATTAGAAGTAAAAGTAAATAATGGTATTAAATAGACAATAAAGGTGAGTTAATATGCATCATTTCAAGAAATATACCTTTTTATCTCTGTTTATAATCAATACAATCTATTAGAATGGCATCTAAAAATGCAATATTGATTGACATGAAATGCCACATTCTAAAACATTTCTAAAAATATTTCTTTATATTACAGGCTCTTCATCATTCTTTCTTATAAAAAATGTTTTGGCATTTTCAATTTTATTTCCCTGACTGACACACAACATTTTCATAAACTGGTCAAGTACAATGTAACATTTTGAGTCATGTAAAATGAAATAAAAAAGCAAAGATAGCAAAGCATGATTGGAGTAGGAAGCAGAGAGGGAAAGAGGAGGAGGAAGGGAGGAATAGAGGGAGGGAGGGAAACAGACAGGAGGGTAGGATGATGGAAGAAGGGAAGAAAGAAAGAAAGAAAGAAAGAAAGAAAGAAAGAAAGAAAGAAA
>LOEQ01000432.1:148890-161385 GCA_001685075.1 Bramus lutescens | reverse complement strand
TATATATATATGATTTGCCATTGACAAAATATCACATGAAGCATACATCTTAGTGTTGACCAATCTTATATTGATATTTATAAGGAGTATTGGTTCAAAGGATCTAGTAGTGTCTTTCTTTAACTCTGGCACAAGTTTAATAATGTGCAGTACTTTGCATGAAAATGGCCCCCACTGGGACTTGTTTGAATATTTTGTCCCCAATTTTCATGGAGTTGTTTGAGAGGGATTAGGAAATGTGCCTTTGCTGGGGCAGGTGAGTTACTGGGGATGGTCTTGAGGTTTCAAAAGCCCAAGCAGGGCCCACTGTCTCTTTCTTGGTCTCCTGCTTTCAAATGAGGATGTAAGCTCTCAGCTACTGCTTCAGGACCATGATGGCCTATTTCCAGCCATGCTCTATGCTATGGTAGTCATGGACTCTGTCCATCTACAACCAAAGCTCCAAATTACACATTTGCATTTATAACCTATCTTGGTCATGGTGTTTTGATATGACAGGAAAAGTAACTAAGAAATAAATCAAAAACTGTTTTATGTATTTATTTATTTATTGGGAGAGCACCAAAATTTTCTGGATGTATTTGCCACTCCTCTCTATCAGAAGTAGAGACCATTAAACTGCATTGGCCTCTGAGTCAATCCATGTAGCTGGTAAGCAGTACCTGTTGCTTTTGCTCTGAGGCCAAATGAGCAGGTGATGTTGTTCCCTTCCTGCTCCTGCCACAAGATGTCAGAAAATGACACATTCATTAAAAGAACGAGGCACTTTGATGTGGGTGAGGGCTGTGACTAGAAGGTGACGAGAGGCTTTACTACTGGACTTGATGTCTTGGGTTTGAGCTGACGTGGAGTACAGTAGAGAACACCAACTTGGTTCTGAGTTCTTAATAGGAACAGGCAAAGTATGATGGAGTTATGTTCTCTGTAAAGAAGAGATGTTTTTCGGCCTCCTCTACTATATACTGTCTGATCTTTGCAGATTTTTCAAAAGCCAAGGGTGATAGGTTTTTAGTTACTGGACTTTGTTTCCCATTTGATCTTCTATTTCATATTCGGTTCTACAGGGTGCTATAACCAACCATATGAAGAAAATGTACATAAACTGAAAAGGACACACTTTGTATCTGTATTTCTTATGTCATAGCACTGTTTTCCAGTTTCTTTCAGCAATTATATAAAGTTTTTTTTTGTCATGTTTAGTGTGTAATTTTTTTCTTACTTCCTATAACTAGTTATTATGGGGACTTTTTTTGCAAACTAATTAAACAATTTATGCTTTAGCAAAGTCTTCAAAACTCTTGAAAACATTTGAATTTGTATATTTTAAAAATAATTTTAAAACATACTTTGCATTGCTTTGCAAGTCCACATACGGAATTTTTAAAGATGACTGTTCTATTTTGAAGAAACAGAGCTTAACAATTTTTTTTAAAATTCCAAACATTGTTTTCAGAAAATGCTTTCATCAAATAACTGTAATATAGGAAGTGTTTTTTTTCTCATTCATCACTCAAATTTAGGAATAATATAGGTTCAGGCATATTTAACAAATCTGCATTTTTACTCAATTACATAGCAAACTTATTCTAGAAGGGACAATGCAAGGGTCCAGACAACGTGCTCTTTGTCTTTTTTGTCTTTTGCTGATAAGAAACTTAAAGAAGACCTTGAAAAATTAACTATGACTAGTGATATTTTTAAACGTTTATATTAAATAGCAACTGAATCTACGTATACTTGGATAAAATGTCATTTGTCTTATATTCTGGACATTTAATTTAATTAATATGCCACATAAAGTAAAATCTTTAATATGGATTATTTTAAGTTATGATCATTTCATATTCAATGTGAGCATAAGTAAATTCACATTTCAAACAATTTCTGAGAGGAAAATCTCTTGGGTGATTTATTCTAAGATTAACATATATTAGCATTGTTTGAGCTTTATTATATTAATATGTTATAATTACAATATATTAATAAAAATATTCAGAAAAAGCCATAAATATATGATTCCACTTTAAATAGCAGTATTGTAGCAAGTACACAAGTCACCAAACAGTATATCCAGTACCCATGGGTTTATGATGTCACATACGCTAGGTGGCTATCCCGCATTACTGTAATTCTATTTGGCATGTATTGCTTTCATCTCAGTTTGCAAACCATGTCTTAGAGACCTGCTAGTCTCCATGCTGTTCATGTATATTTTAACATTGCTACTTATTTTGCTGCATTTTGTTTCAAATGGATTTTCTAATGACATGTGCCATTTGTTTAAAATACTTGCTTCATATTTTGTTTTGCCAAAATACATTGTGTACTAACCAAAAATCATTTTTATTGTAGAATATACATTATTATAAAAATCAAAAATATGATATAAATAGATATTTCCACAAATATCTGACAACAAAATAAAGTCTGACAATAAAGCAAAGTGCAGAAATTTAGAAAAATAGCTATAAAAGATTTGCAATACCCCATTCTTATGCTGAACCTCAGCAGCAAACAATAATTTTTAAACTCCTGCTTATTAACAAAAGTGCTCAATGCGTCAGGAAACAAATGCATTAGGGAATAGAACCCGGACAAGCAGATTTTTGCTTATATGTCTGGGGTCCTTGCTCTAAGCACAAGACTTTATTCTTCCTAGAAACACTAAATAAATAAATAGACTGACTTCTTTGAAATATAAAACATCAGCTAGAAGACAACCAAACCTCATCCCTGAAGTCAAACAATAAGTTTAGAATTACTCCCATGTTTACACAGTCCACCTTCACACAGAAATAAGATGCTTGCAGTCGGCCCCTGCAGCACTCTTTAGTATTGCTGGCTTATATGACATATTGTAGTGAATGAGTAATTAATTGTAATAATTGCCAACCTATAATAATAGATAATCTTTTTTATCTTCACAAAGTTTGACATCAGCCTTGGCTCCTGAATATTCAAGTTTTACAGCTTGAAGATAGCTGTTTTTCTCACCTGAAGAGGTTGCAATGGCTCACCATATTGGAACACCCAATCTCAAATTGAACAGACTGATGTAGATAATATGGATTTCAATTAAGCCTGTATTACTGAAGCTTAATACTAAAAATGTAAAAGTTTATAACTAGGCTGAATCAAACAGAAATCAATACTTGGAAAGATTATAAGAGAAATGTATACCAGTTAAGTTATTCTCTGCATAAAATAAATATTGAAATAACAAAGATAATGTTTCAGATAGATAAGATAGGAAAAATTATGATATTTGCACTATTTTTCTTACAAAAAATGGGAGAAGAATGATTAAATGGCCAATTTTTATAGCTGAAAGCTCAAAGGGCAACCATGAATAGTTCTAAATTAAACACCATAAAGCTGGAAGTTCTAGCTTTTCTTTAACCTTCTAAACAAAGAAATTTGAATAACAAGCTGTTCTTGCTGAAGCACATTAGAATGAAGATGTGATCAAGTAAATATTTCGAGGAATATAAAACAGCCTAGCCATTGCATAGAAATGAGACAAACGTGAGTGGACACATGGGAAGTAGTGACGAGCTTCTCTTTCCACACGAACTGTTCCTTCAAAAAGCTAATGGTTGAGGACAGACAATATTATATCCAGGGATCAAGAAAACACCATCACTGCCCAATATCAATCCAGAGTTACCACAGCTTACTCCTGAATCAAGCATGTGACCTGAGGTTTTATTTTGAGCATGAAAGGAAAATCTACAGTACAATATATTGCATTAATTTAAAACTCAAAATCCAATGCAATATGGTTTTTTATAACCTGTGAGAATGTGAACTGAAGTGCATTAAAATGTGCTTACCAATTACTGTAAGCAAAATATTTAAATACATATATATTTTTGTTTCCCAAATTTGACCTTATATTTTCCAAGCAAGAAAATTAGTGAATTAAATACCATTTTTGAAAACATCAAAATTAGTGTAATACACACAAATTTACCATTTTGTTTCAAGAAAAAAATCTTCTCATGTACATCTAACACATTAAATCTTATCTTTCTATTCATGGACCTTGGTGCATGGATGAACATGCTTGTATCTCAATCTAAATGTCCCTCTGCCAGAGAACAAGAGAGATGATACAAGAAGAGAATATATTCAAAGATCTAACAGGGGGATTACAATGGCTTCCAGGAGGCCCAGTATCCAGGGTTCATAAGAACCCAGTGAATAAAATAAGGGCCAATACTTGGCTGTTCTCTCTCACAGTGCTTACGAAAGCTGAGCTTGACAAGGCCTCTGTGAACTGGATCTTGGGGTGCTTTGTCACATAAGTACTTCATATTCAGCATCACACTGCTTAGCACAAAGCTCTCCTCTCTGCTGGGTGATCCACGGGTTAAAGTTGATGGCTTTCATTAGTCATCCCTGTGCTCTGCCTTGATGTGAGGTGGTGGGCCTCTCTCTGCCTCTCCATCTTTGCAAAGCACTTGTGGTGTCCTTTAGTAGTTCTCAAACTGCTCAGCTCATGTGGTTTTCCTATGTCCCTTGTTCACCAACTTCTCTGTGTAAAAAGCTTTGACTTCCCTGCAGGCCTAGATTAACCTGTCAAGACCTTACAAACTGTAATAACTACCATGTGAAGCCTAGAGGTCATGTGATAGTCATGAAGGGATTGAGCCACCAGATCTCCTTATAGTAACAACTTCATGGGAGGACAGTACCACTGAATCTGAAACATGCTTCCTGGGGGCTTCACAGGGTTGCCTTCCCTTGATGATAATGTCATTGCTATCTTGCACATAACAGATGAGCATGTTAATATTCTGTAGTTTTAGATCATAATGTCTTTCACTGCTATGACTCACTGTGTTAGTCCAAATGGGTGCTGGAATTTTTCATGGCATAGTTCTTCAGGAACTTGTTAGTAATGTTTTTCCGTGTGAGCTGTTGCAGCACTCAATATGTAAATGGAAGATCAGACACATTTACTAATTACTTCAATATGAGTATTATGTTATATGGATCTCAGTTGTTTTGAAGTCTATGTCTTACAGACAAAATGGAAAAAACAATTTCATATTTTTTTTTCAAGACAGGGATTCTCTGCAGCTCAAGCTGTCCTGGAATTCACTCTGTACACCAGGTTGGCCTCGAGCTCACAGAAGTTCCCCTGCCTCTGTCTCCAAAGCATTGAGATTAAAGACATGTGCCACCAACTCCCATTTAAATTTACAATTTTGAAACTTGTTTTTTAGGAAGGGTCATATGTAGCCCGATTCCAGTTCCCTACATAGCCAAAGACAACCTCGAAGTCTTGAATCTCTCATTATTACCTGTCAAGTGCTAAGTCTGCAGGGATGTTCCACCAGGATCAGTTTATGTGTTGCTGGAGATTGAACCCAGTGATGAAGGCATGCTAAGCAAGCAGTATTATCTATTGAGTTCTGCCCCATCCCAGTGGTTGTTAACTTTATGGCACATGCCTAAAACATGTAAAGAATTTACATTATGTAGAGGAAATGGGAAAACCTGGTTGATGAGAAAACTTAACCATTTATTTTTTATTTTTTTCTTATTTTTATTCATTTTTTTTAAATACAAACTATCTTTTTTATTTTACATCCCAATCCCAGTTCCCACTCCCTCCCCTCCTCTTATTCCCTCCAAATACTCCCCACCTCACCCCCATCCACTCCTCAGAGAGGGTAAAGCACATTGCTTTGGGGGAAGGTCCAAGGCCCTCCCTACTATATCTAGACTGAGCAAGGTATCCATGCAAAGAGAAGAGGTTCTATAAAAGCCAGTACAAGCAATAGGGATAAATCCTGGTGAGACTATAGGGGCTCCACAGTCTGCCTCAGCCCACAGGCAGAGGAAATAGTTTGGTACTACGCTCTTTGCTGTTTCCTTCCCTCCTAGAGGAGTTGGTGAGCTCCCATTAGCTCAGGTAGACTGTTTCAGTGGGTGTACCCATCATGGTCTTGATCTCTTCGCTCAAATTCTTACTCCTCTCTCTCTTCAACTGGACTTGGGGAGCTCAACCCAGTGCTCAGATGCAGATGCTGCATCTGTTTCCATCAGTTGCTGGATGAAGGTTCTATGGTGATATTTAAGATATTCATCAGTCTGAGTACAAGGCAACAAATGTTTGGGCAAGCAGCCATTATGGGGCTAGCATGAAACCTGGCACTAGAGAAAGTCCCAGGAATCCACAGGATGTCCCCAGTTAAGACCCTAAACTTAATTATTTATAAAAAGTAGAAGGACTCTTTGGGAAGAGAAAGCAAACAATAGAAGTGGAAAAGGACTAAGAGTTTAGTGAGGGGTGAATAATATAAAAACATATATGTATATGAAAGTTTCATAATGAAACTCATTATTATGTATCATTAATGCATGACAATAAGTCATGACAACAAAATCTTTACTAAAATAGGTTAGAAATGAGTAAGCAGATGGGGATAATAAATTTATCAACAGAAGACTGTATTATCACTAGGGTATTTATTCCAGAACAGCTTTTCAAAAACAAGTAATATCACTGTTATGAAATGTTCTCAAAGTGCTGTGCAAGCCGAGAGGCTACTTGTACAACTTTTATAGAGGTAATGGCTGGAGAATAGCCAAGATACTTCTAAGAAAAATGAATTTCATGAAATCTAGAGAAATTAGGATAGTCATGTTCAGAGGGATACTAGTTTACAAATACAATAAAGGCAATGTATAAATTGAAATTATATATTACAGAAAAGGGATAAACTAGCCAAAATTAGTTACCTAGTTATTCATTAGAAATACTGAATGAAATTAAATAATTCCCATTATATTTCTTCTACTTCTAAGCAAATTTCCAGTAAAATAAGTACATAAATGAAAATATCCAAAGTATAAACTAGCACTTGACTAAAAAGAAATAAATAAATGAATAAATAAGTAAACTCTTTGTGACTGTAGGATGGGAAATGATTTCCAAAATATGAAATAAAAGCCACATGCAAAAAATAAAGAGTGCCTTAAAATAATCTATAAAAAATAGGAAGACCATAAATTGGCTGACTAGAATTATTTTATTAGAAGCAGAAATTAGAATATAATTCCCATTTTTCTATCCATCAAATAACATTGTATATATATAGATGTATATGCATACACTTTGAATTTGCATCATTTGAATCTGTCAATTAATAGAATTTTTAAAAATAAAAGATAAACTTAAAAACTTCCCTCCATTCGATGTACTTAGGACACCTCAAAAGAAGAAAAAAAATGAAGCTGTGAATGATCACTGCCCATTATGCAAATAAAAATCTTACTAAAGCAATTGGAAGTTAGAAAAAACAATTTATGATCTTCACATTTAGACGGTCTAACTAAGAACCATGCCATGAATGACATGTTAAGTGATACACACATTTCTGAAGACAATTTGGCATTGCTCCCTAGTGTTATCAGGTGAACCTTATGACTTCAGTCTATTATAGGAAAATATTCACATATGCACATATACATATGAACGATATTCAAATATTTCTTCTTTTTGCTGTGATATAAGCAAAACATCTATAAATAATAAAATTGAGAAGATCAGATAATCTAATATTAAAAGTGGATGAATTATATGTAATGTGGTCCTTTATTAGGGCATCTATTTAAAATGTCTATGTTATTATATTTCACATCATCTGATCTGATATTATATTTCACATCTGATCTGATAAATATATGTGATATACATGCATGGATCAAAAGTCTTAGTTTTTTAAAGAAAAATAAATATGATAACCATGGCTAAAACAACTCCACCAGGAAAAACAGGTTTCATAGAAATATTCATGAATGTGAACAAATTATGAAAAGCTCTATCACCCTAAATAATTGACCTAAGTATTTAATGCAGGTTTTGAAACTGTAAGAAAGTTGTACTAATTGCAACACATTTGAAAACTCAGTGGAGAAGTCCTAATCCAGGTAAGAAAATGAGAACCAATTTATAGAAAGTATGTTATAACAGCCCAAAGAGCCAGGATAGACGCTGTCTTACCTCATTAGGAGGAGGAACCTAGCTTTCTTCTTTCACTTACATTGACTCAGTTCCACAGCACAGTGAAGGCTGAACAGGTTGAATTATTTGTCCACATCTTACAGGACGCTCAACAAGGATTGAATCTGTTGTTTCCTGGGGTGACAGTATCTCCCACTGCCTCAGCAGGACTGTTTTAACACAATTTCTCCTATATTCTCTGTGAGAGTAAGCTTCCACATTTATTTCCGAGTTGAGCTTACCCAGTGTGAGAGGAGAATAGGAAATGAGAACTCACTGGATATTACATAATCTCTGGGTGTTCTTGTACTCTGTCTCCATCTCAGTAGGAGATGTGTGTAGTAGGCACATTACTAATTATCAATTAATCTAAGTATATCAATTGTTTTTATCTTCATTCTAATTATTTCTATGGTTCCTGAGATTTTGTTTGTTGAATATTAGATGATAACCATTAAAATTGGAGAAGCAGAAAGCCTTAGAAAATGAATAGAATACTCATGAAAATTCACTGAAAACATAAAATTTGATGACACTGTAAGACTAGCTATGCATATAAAATAAATATAAAAGTAAAATAAGGCAGATCTTGGGACATTTTAGCCTAAATTACATTCATCTCAAGAGTCTTTAGGTTCTAATTATCTACTTTAAAAATGCTGATATTGCATTATAAATTTATTATTTTAAAAACAAATCCAAATAGATTGAAAATTGCAAAACGTTTTTAAAAAGAAAATACCAGTCCTAATATACCAACCAAAGGTGCCTAAAGGAGGGTACCAGCCAAAAAATATATTTATGTACTCAACAATCAGAAGAATAGACTCAAAAAAGGTACAAGATGAATTTAACTTGGATTTCTAACAAATATACATAAACATGTCTTTAATATAAAACCTCTAATACAAATATAAACCAATAAAATTAGATCAAAAATATTTGCAGAGAATAAGAGGGACAAGATTGCTTAATTTTGAAAGCTGTGGTAAAAATGAAAGTATCAAGACACAAATTTGAATCAAAATAGTAGTCTCAAGAAGAATTAATTTCAATTATTTAGAGAGACATAAATTACAACAGAGAACTGGTACACTCAAATGTTGCTGATATAAGAAATGCTCTGTTCATTTCTTTGGTATAATTCACAGTTCTCTGAGAAGACTTCTATTTCAGGTTCTCTTTCACTTCTCTGCTGCATTTTGTTTTTATCTTGGAAGCATTCATTGTCATCCTTCAATATTCAACTTCTGTCCAGTATTTCAGCACCATCTCATCCTTGAGATACTTAAAAATTGTAAAGTTTTGCTCATGAATTAATTCACCCAAAGAGTCAGCATGAACGTAAACTATTTGTTTGCTTGTCCTAATTCTTCTAGAGCAGTATTTCTCAAGATCACCATTTACTTCATGTCACTAATTTCATAAGACCCATAATAACATTCAAATTAGATTTTAATATAGAGGGAAAAGGGAATGTATTATGAGGAGAATCATGGAAAAAAATCGACTAGTAAAATACGTCTATTAGAGATGCAGGTTTCGATCTTGGTCAGGACTCGAGGAACATTGAAGAAACAGAAAAGGGTATAAAATCTTCAGCAGGAGAAAAAAAGGGACAGATAAAAATATGATACAGACATGAGGAAAATGTTTCTTCTGGCTAGGACTAAAGCAAAGCATGATATTCCTTTTTGCCTCTGCTTCTTCTTCTTCTTTTTTTTTTGAGCTAAATATAGCAAACCAAAGATTTCTTAGAAAAATACCACAGTTAGTTACTTATTTGTTTCCAGGCTATGAATTTTTAGGGCACATTGAAGTGAGAAATTTGCCTTGGCAGTACATATCCCCCACTGATTTCCTAGAAACTGTGGCATGAAATAGAAAACCACAAAGTACACAAACTGTTTTATCCATATGAAGGATATCAGAATAAAACCTGAATTTTGACCCAAAACCTTAGTGTCAAAGTTATAAGAAACAATGACAAATTCAGGTAAGTATAACTGAAAACTATAGTTATAAAATGTTACTACTAAATATTATAATATTAAATTTCAATATGAGAGACTGGCATCAAATAATTAAAATATTATCAGTACAATAATTTACAAGGTATACAACATTACTGGCTACTGTCATCATAACAATGCTTTTCTAAAAATAATCTTATCTTATTTCTATAAAAAGGAAGATAATGATCACACACCAAGTAAATACAACAAATATCACTTAAAATGTAGAAGGGCTCTAAGATAATTATTTCAGTCAAGAGGAATTTTCATTAGTATTATCTTTAGATACTACTTCAAGAAAAGAAAGGGGCAGCTAACAGACGATTTTTATCTGCCAATTCCTTATCCATTCTTGTCCTGAGGAAAGACAATTTGAACTGAATTCAACAAAAATTATCAGCAAAGAAAGGCAAGGGAAGTTTCCTGAAAGAATGTGCATTTAAAATAAATTGTATAACCTAGAATACAGAACACTCAAATCACATTTTAAAATATGGAATGGCATATACTTATTTAATAAACATTGTAATATGAAGAAAATAAGAATAAAAATTTATTTCTATAGAAGTGCTTGTAGTCATGGTGACTCTATACACATAAATGCATAAACAGATGCTAATAGAAAGAGGAAGAAAGTAGAAGATGATGAAGGCAAAGAAGAAACAAAGAATGAGTGCAAGAGCAATATTAATCAAACATTCCAAAAAAAATCCAAATTGTATTCATAAAGCGTTGTAGGAAGTACTTCTGTATATGTCTTGGTTTTATTCGTTAATGAATAAAGAAACTCCTTTGAGCCTATAGCAGGGCAGTACAGAGCTAGGTGGGGAAAACTACATTGAATGCTGGGAGAAAGAAGGTGGAATCAGAGAGAAGCCATGTAGACCCTGCCGGAGATAGATCCTGGACAGAACATTACCTGGTAAGCCACAGCCATGTGGTGATACACAGAGTAATGGAGATGGGTTAGTTTATGATATAAGAGTTAGCCATAAATACACTTAAGCTATTGACCAAACAGTATTGAAAATAATATAGTTTCTTTGTGTTTATTGTGGGACCAGATGGGACAGTAGCTTTCTACTAAATAAAGTAAGATAAACCATAAGTCCAAAAAACAAAAAAGAAAAATTTTCTAGTAAAGTTAAGCATTTTCCTAGTAAAGTTGGGTGTTTTTCTAGTAAAGTGCTAGCATTGGCTGAAATTTATATAGCTAATATTATTGGCATAAACTCAAAATCAGAGAAAAATATTTGGCATAAAAATGAGTGTATTAAAGGTGGAAGGTCATGTGTTATTACATTCATTTAAAATTGTAGTCTCTTGGATGGCAGGTTGGCTCAGTGAATAATGGCTCCTGCCAGCAAGTCTCTGACAATCTGAATTTGATATCCAGGAATCACATAATATACAAGCAGATCCAATTCCTACAGCATGGCTTCTGATATCCATACCCATGTAGAGGGATATGTGCATGCACACAAGCACATTAAAAACAAACATAAAAATTAATAACAGTAAGCTTCTTTTTCAATTTTACTAAGGAAAAAATATAGTCTTTTTATTTTCTTCAGTATTAATATTGTCAATTTATACTTTTATTATTGAACAGATATTTGATCTTTAATATAAATCTATGGTTTAAATTATGATGATTATGATGTAGTCGACATGTATATATTGCTTTATTGTAGGAAGAGTTTATAAAAATACTTTAGTCCATAAACTCCTTAAGGAAATTAGAACAATTAATCTGTTCAAAGACTAACAGATGTCACAAGAAAATGAAATGAGTCTTCAGTGGCTGGTTTCAGTTCCAAAGCTAAATATCAACTGGTATTTTGATTTATGTATCCCCTACCTGGAATTATGAGAAAAGAAAAGTCCTAATCAAATCACCATTGACGAGAGAATGTATATACATATATTAATTTGTGTTTAAGACAATAATAAGGATGAAAATAAAGTCAGTCATGATAAAATGACATGAAATAAAATAAAGATTCATGCTGTTGTTCTAGTAATGTGATTAGCTGGGATAAGTAATACTACTCCTCATGACTGTTAGTGTCAAATACATGCAACAAAACAGTATATACTAGACTAATGCTGCAATTCTGCTCCATAAGGGAGGCTTATTTTTTCAAAAATAATATATTCCATTCCCAACTCTTTTAGAGTTTTGCTTACCAGACATTACTTTTATAAATTGTATACTCTTTACCACGTTAATCCCATTTTGCTTATTATACATAGGAGTGGAGAGTGTGGCTTTCTCGATGAGTTTTTGGACTGTGAGTACTACAGAGCACTGAAGAGTGTCTCCAGATGTGCAAAACTCTTATATGCCTCAGGAATGTTTTGTGCACTGTACTGTTATCTACTGGCCCCAATTGGTAAAACTGTACTAGACAGAATTGATGTAGGAGGGTCATCTGTCTATGTGTTACTTTCATTGGTTAA
>LOEQ01000432.1:128557-141500 GCA_001685075.1 Bramus lutescens | reverse complement strand
GAATTGGGCGGGGGGCAGAAGGTGGAAATTTTTTGTAATAATAATAATAAAATTAATAAAAGAAGTAAAGGGCATATTCATTTAATGATTTAGTAAATTAGGTAGTGCAAAAAAGAGGAGGGAAGGATTATTTGTCAACCAGAGAAAGACACAGATTTCCTGAAAATAAAATGTACCAGGGATATTTCACCTGCAAGGCTTCACGTTCTTCTATTGCCTCCTGAGGCTCGTAGTCACTGCCATATCCTGCCTTTTTTCATACTACTCTGTATACTCTGAGAATATTACTCTGCCTTTTGGGGGTCTGAATTCCAGTACTGAACCATAAATAAGGTATAAGTAGATTTATTACATATAATAATTTTTATCTTAAAATTCTCATGGTAAGTGGATCAAAATGAAGCATATATGAAGAACCTAAATAAGACCCTAACCCAAATAAAAAATACAACAGAAGGGACTCATGTGATATGACAGAATAAGAGAAGAAGCAACATGGGAGCTAAAGGTTTATGTAGAGATGGAGGACAGGTGTGAGAAAAATTGGGGGTTTTCCATAACTGAACATGTATGAAGACCCCTTCTGAAACACCAGTAATTCATAAAGCTAATTAAAGCATAGTTTAAACAGAGATATTACACATGGACAAACAATACTGTTTCAAAATACATGGATTATAAAATGATAGTCTCAGTCCCAGGAACAAATCATTGGTTCCGGAGTCCCTAGAGGCACCCAATAGAGACAGACTGTTGCCATTGTTCTTTGTTGTTCACCATAATTGGGTAAAACCTATTAGGAAATACACCAAAAATTTTGGTTGTGTGACACAGAGAAATCAGCCTTGGAAGCTCTCTTCATTCTAACTAGCTTTCTTAGTGCTGGAAAACACCAGGTGAGATGTTGGAGAAGAAAAGGCATCAATTCCCTGTTATATAGAGCTTGACCCTACATGCTAAAAAAATAGTCTACTGGAACCATAGTGGCATGACCCTATATGGGGTTACGAACCACTGAATTGACTAGACTTGAGGCTTCTTCTACATGACTGAATTCATACCTGGTACTATAAACAAAGTCAAAACCCATGGGTGTGGAAGAAGTAAGTCCCAAGGAAAAGTCTATTGATGTTGTTTTGTTATATGTTCGTATTGTCAAAGTTCATTCTAAATATGCTTTCTTATATCTATAGATGTGTGTTGCTCTCAACCTTAGTGATGCTTCTTACTGCAGAGGCTAGTGGCTAATTCATAAACTTCTAACTTTTTAAAAGACTTGGAATAAGTGAATATGAGTATTTACCCATTACAGAACACTGCTATCAAAAACCTCCTCAATTATGATCCAGGAAATACTAAGGAAAAGCAAGTAAAATCATATAAAATCCAGAGTATAAGGAGAAGTTCTTTAAAGGCTGGCCTCCAGACACAACCGAGATATTAATACATAAACTCACAATGACTGTTGTCACCTGGGAAGACCTCCATGAGATCATTAGCTTAAACTTTCAACATGGAGGAGGAGCTTACCATATTCCTCCCCTATGTGAGGAGCTACTGGAAGTCTATGGCTGCTAAGGGAGAAGAGAGCAAGGTCTCCAGGAGGTGCCCAAATGCTGAGTCCACATAAATG
Organism: Bramus lutescens; assembly: GCA_001685075.1. Lineage (NCBI taxonomy): Eukaryota > Metazoa > Chordata > Mammalia > Rodentia > Cricetidae > Bramus > Bramus lutescens. The sequence goes on along the minus strand of LOEQ01000432.1, from coordinate 139,867 downwards.
TGCATATGTGTAGCATTAATTGGACTTAGTGAGTTATTTTTAAAAGACCAAGACTTTTAAAAGGAACTGTGAGGTATGTTGAGAGAGACACAGGGATCTGGAGATAAGGTTTTGGGCAAGAATATGAATAAAACATATCTTATAAAATTTTCAAAAATATATTTAAATAATTTTAAAGAAACTTCGCAAAATATAAGTCAGAGATAACATCTGGCTTAGCAAATTCAAGATTCTAAGAAATCTAAGTGAAAGGGTCTTACTATAAATTCAACATTTTAAAATTATTTTAAATGAAAAAATAATTACATTATTTTCTTATTCTGCTTCCTTCTCTTCAGCCCCTTTCGTATACGACTTACCTTTTTTCCCCCTTAGTCCTAAGATAATGGCTTCTTTTTCTTTAGTTGTTATTATTACATACTGTTAAGGAATTAATGAGTAAGGATAGATATATACCATTTTTTTTCTGTTTGTGAGGGGGTATTAATGTGGTAATATAAGTCCACAAATACAACCTATCTAGTTCTCATACTGTTATTCATATGTATATAATTTTAGGGTTGACCACTTGGTATTTTATAACCAATTAAAGGATTAACCCTAGGGAGGACCATTGACCTGTTCTCAGATTCCTTTGTTGCCTGTAATTCTTTGTTTATGGGTAAGGCTCTGTGGAATTTCCCACTATTGTAACAGCATATATACTGACACAGTACTTCTTCACGTCTCGTTTAGATAGTTCCAGAGGATGTTATGAAAGCTTGTAATCGAGGGAAACCCAATCAGTAGTCCCACCCAGCTGCAATGCCTTTGAACCACAAGGAAGACAAGTAAGGCACTGTACGTTAAGAGTGCAGTAGTGGTGTTCACATCTTAGGGGAAACCAATAGTTCTCTCTCTAAATGGAAAGGAGAACCACTTCACATGAGGGAAATCATACGTGGAACTAGAAACCTAACCAATCACCCAGGGCTAATGGGGTTATGGATCTTGAAGGAGAACTTACGAATGCCATATTACTAAACCAGCTTAATTCCTAACTGCATTCTAAATATCTATCATTATATGCACAGATAAGGGCAGCTCTTAGACCTTATCAAAAAATCTTTTCTGTGCAACATGAGAAAACTGTTACAGAAAACTACAACCCATCAAAATACAGAGAACAGGTGGTCATGGGGTACCCAGGTTCAACTGGTATACCTATGGCACAAGTCATATACGCTAGGTTCAGGAAATATTGACAAAGAGGGGGCAGAAATGCTCTTAAGAACCAAAAGACCAGGACAACTGCTGTAAGACTGTAACTCCTAGAAATGATAGAGAAGTTTTGCCCAATAAATTCAATTTTTGGTGTTTGATAGCAATTATTTTATTTTTCAAAAGCACTCATTGGATTGCACATCACAGTGAAGAGTCTGAGCTCTTGATGAAAAGCTCAGTTTCATGCTCCCCTACGACCTTACATCACCTGGTCTCCTTCCAAGTAAGTAATGAGCATTCTAAAGGGAACTCAGTAGCACATTCACAATGAAAGCTACAATCTTAAGTAGAATACATACTGAACCTTCATAAATAATGTCACTTTAGAAATTTTAATGTCTAGAAAGAAAATATAACATTCAGAAATGTCATAACGATTTTGAAATTATAATCTTTTACAGAAATTTTTGAAAGTCTTCTACATTATTGTTTTCTTTTCTGATAAGTTGAGAATATATATAAGCACACCATGTATACATAATCTGCTCTGTGCTGAGTCTGTGGGCCAGTAATCATCCTGCATGGCTGTTTATGTACCTCTGCTTAACATGGTTTGCTTAAATTTAAGATTTTACCTGAAGCAATTCTTACTGTTAAATTTCCTATCATAGACTAGCTTTCCAAATTTGGAATATTGTGTGGAATTTTTTTTCTACCTTCAATCATACCATTCAAATAGAGCTTGAATTAAAATGAATTGTTTAGTAGTTATTTGTACTTTAAATATTATACTTAAGTTGTTTGAGGATGAATTCAGAAAAAGTACTTACATAAATATTGCTTATTTCCTTTGTTTTCTTATATGAGATGGAGTTGGATGAAGCTCTGTCTGGTTTTAAAGTTGCTATATAGTTGAGCCTGATTTTGAATGCCTGATCCTTTTGTCTCCACCCACCAAGGGCTAGGATTACAAAGGTGGACCACCAATCACAGCAAAGACTGAGATTTCAAAATGGAAAGCTGAAACTGCTATGAACCTAGTTAGTTGTGTAAATGCTTCTAGAAAAGACAGGAGCTCAGAGAAAAATGCAATACACGGAAAGAAATTAATTCTATGTGTTTACAAATTAAGTAGGTCAAGGAGGAATGTATATGACATCAGTGGGTTTTCTTTGAATATTTTCCAATTAAACAAAAACAATCATAACTTTTGATGTTCTGCATATGCTCACAAACTGAAATGTTTAATAGCAATGAATATGAATGTCTACAAAAACATACCGTCTTTGTTTCAGAGCACAATAAATGAATAGTTATGTGCAGAGAAAATGCACGGAGTACAAACTTCAGATGCATAAAACAGAGACATCCTTAGGTAGAGAGTGTGTGACTCCCAGAAACACACCAGCCAAGAAGATTTGTAAGCATATATAAATAAATAAGATGAGTAGTAAGGGGTCTGCCAAGAACAGCTTCCAACGTGCTCAGCAAGAAAAAAAGGCATGGTCACTGTAGCAAACACCAGTAAAGAGAGGACATTGAAATTCATAATTTCCCTACAATGATGATGATGATGATGATGATGATGATGACAAAGTTTAAACAGTTTAGTCACATTTAAATACGGACCGTACAGTTTTCAGCAAATCAAAGTCAGCTATCATTTCTATTTTGGGCACATGGGAGTTGGGGGAGCTAACCACATTCACGCCAATGTTTGTCAGTGAGAGAGGAAGCAAGACTTCACTACTTCATTCTCTCACATACATTTTCCCCAGAGCAGACACCGAAGCAGACAACCTGAGGAACACTGACTTCTCTAGCCTTTTTCAACTCACATTTTTCCAGTCTCCAGGCAATATTCACATACAGGATGTGTTGTTATTTTTCTTAGAAAAGAATTTTCCCCACCCTTGTTTGTCTAATTTTATTCTGATTTTTAATTTATGCTATCTTGTTGTATTTATGTATCCTAAGTAGCTTTAAGATCAGTGTAGAGTGTGGCAAGACAAATATTTCATTACCAGATAAACACCTGTTGAGAGCTTGAGCTTAACGACTTCAGGAGCTTTTTCTAAAGTAGCCCATGTTCACTGTGAAAGAAGTCAGAAGGGTTTAAGGGATGGAGATAGGTACAATAGAAGGGTCAAAGTTCAAGGAAATATGAAAATCAACAAACACAATAATGATAAATACTTGGCCATCAGAAAGAGGAAAGCTAAGGGAGCTTTTGCTGTAACTAGTATATGTCACACTTGAAACTTTTTCCTGAGGAAATCAAAGAAACAAAGGAAATCAAAACTGGAAAGACGTAAACAATGTTATATAGAATATCATAGGATAATGTATTTAAAATCAATGGAGAAAACTTTATCAAATTATTTGTGCTCATTAAAATAATATTTAACCAAAGAAAATAGGCAACCCACTGGAAGAAATTCTTTAGTTTATATTTCATATATTGTTGGATAGCAAGTACTACACACTTGCTACCTACACACAAAAGTGTTTTAATTAACAATTAAAGCTAGTGAAGTTTCAGTACATAGAAATATGCATAAATCAATCATAAATGTCTAGGTTTCCTGGACAAAATACTAAGATATCAAGTTACAATAACATCAAAAAGATCAAAATGATTATGAAAATAGCTGTGGATGTGAAACTTAGGCTTTGAAAATACTAGAGATGACTGAAAAATATATAAGAAGCAAATAAATGAAAGTCTAATATCCATGGATTGGAACTCTAATTATGCCTTTAATATATATATATATATTATATAATATGTTAGTGTATATATTATATATGATAAACTCTTTTCAATAATAGAAAACTTATTCCTAAATTAATACAGAAATGCCAAAGCAATAGAGAAAAAAGAACAAAATTAGACATTAAGGTTTCCTGATTTTACAACTTAGTATAAAGCTACAAACTTCACACATTTCAGTTCTTGCATAGAGTTACACAGGCTGATAAACTATAGCTGAAAATATAGAAGAAGCCAGGTTGGAAATTCTTGGTCAAAAAGTCACGAAAAGGAACAGACAAGAAAAGAAGAGTTTTGTCTACACAGAGATAGAAGCCATTTCATCCGTAAAAGAACAAATTAGGGATCCTGCCATGTGAAATATACAAATCTTAATTGCCAACAAATCATTAACCTACATGTAAATACTAAAATGACAAAAATCTTAAAAGAATATACATATAATTTTAGGTTAGTTAAGATTAGGTATAATTTCTTAGTTATGGCATCACAAATACATATGATATAAAGCAAGTATATAAATTACATTTAGACAAAATTCAGTTTCCTTTTTGCTTAATGAACATGGATAATACAATGAGGAGATGACAAATATTCTTGTGGAATTGTAAAGATTGTAAATTTTAGTATCAGATTTGTATCTAAAATGTGTCCAGAATTCTTAAAATTCTTAAAATAATTTCAAAAATTTTCAAGGAAACATGAAATTTAAGTAACAATTTTTCAAAAAAATAAAAAACCACTTCATTCATATGTGAAATACTGCATGAAGAATTGTGAATCATGGAAATGAAAACTAAAATCCAGTGATGGATCACTCACCACTTGAAGATGGCTAAAATGAAAAGCTTGAGAATAACTAGAACCCTACGCTATCTCTGGTGAGATCACATTTCTTGTCTACAAGATGTGCTGTGGAAAAGAATGTTTAGAAGTTATGGGAGTGACTAATCAATGACTGGCCCTACTTGAGACCTGTATCATGAGAAGTAGTCCTCTCCTGAGGTCTCAAGCCTGGAGGCAGAATAACTCAGAGACCTAGCATAGAACCAAACATGACTAGAAGGAAAAAAAAATTCAAAAGTCAAATGATTCCTAATGATATTCTGGGATGTTCTGCTGTACTCATCGATTGGTGCTTAGCCCAACTGTCCAGCAGAGAGGCTTCATCAGCAACTGATGGAAACAGATGCAGAGACCCACAACCAAACATTGGGCAGATCTCAGGGAATCCTGCAGAAGATAGGGAGGAAGGATTGTAGGAGCCAGCGGGGTGGTGGGGTCAAGGGTACCACAGGAAATAAAAAGTACCCTGGGCTTATGGGAGTTAACGGAGACTGAACTGATGACCAGGGAGCATGAATGGGACTGATCTACGCCCTTGCATATATGTTATAGATGTGTAACTTAGTCTTCCTGTGGGACTCCTAGCAGTGGGAGCAGGGACTGTCTCTGACTCTGTTGCTTGCTTTTGGGACCTTTTCCTTCTACTGGGTTACCTCTTCCAGCTTGAATAGAAAAGGAGGTGCCTAGTTTCCTCACAATTTGTTATATCCATGGCTGGCTGATATCCATGGGAGACCCACTGTTTTCTTAAAAGAACCAGAAAAGGAGGAGTGGATGGGGGGGTAAAGAGGGGAGGTGTGGGAGGCACTAAAGGGAAAGGAGGGAAGGGAAACTGGTTGGGATGTAAAAACTTTAAAAATAAGATTAAAAAAGAAATTCATGTAATATATTTATCATATTCTTCTGCTCCCCTTTGAATTTTTGATATAAATCAGCCAGGACTGTACCACTCTGCATGTAGTGAAATAATATTGAAACCTACACCATACAGAGGTAAATCTTATGGTATACAAATTATAGTCCAATTAAAATGTTTTCTCCCGCAAGGAAAACAATCCAACTGACATAGTCAAGACTTCATTTATAAACAAATAATATAATTTATTAACCAACCATTTCATTACCAAAACAAGTGGTAAGATAGGAGAAATTAATCATAAAGATTTGGTTTCAAATAGTGAAAACAACAAATATGAATATAAATATAAACATAATAAACCTACAGTAAGTCTTGAAGAAACAGTCTAGTTATGTAACTTAGAATGGCCATATTGTAAATAAGCAATTGACAAATTCTCTAGGGGACCTCATTCAATGAACAAGTAGGAAGAAATCAAGCAAAGTAAAGATACTCTCATGCTGGGATACGAACACAGGGTATGTCTGTCATTAACCAAGACATGCTTGAGAAAATGGCAGGCTCACATGTCCAAAGCTAGCACATGAGGAGGAAGGCAGAATAAGAAAAACCCATACATTGTCACATAAGGAACAGCTTAGAAGCCTCACAAGTGAATATGGATTCTGTCCTCCCCATAGCTGCCATTGATGGCAGAATTTGGGTAGCATTTTCTGTTCCACACCATTTGGGGTGGGATGCTCTTTTATATGAATTTATTCTTTGAGACTTTCACACATATCTATAGCACATCCTGATAACACTTTTGAGAGCTTGCTTTGGAGGTGACACAAAAGGACATGGACAGAACAAACAGGAAATTCAAGAGAGAAGGAAAATTGGACCAGGGTTGGATTGTCTTCAGTTTTGATTGTATTCACTAATCTGGGGCCTAATCTAATCTAAGTGTTGCAGAAATTGTGAAGAGGCAACAGAAGACATTTTAGAAAGATTTCTTTCCCCAGTTACTACATCAGACGAAGAGAGACTTCTTGGAGCAGCCTTCACTCAAGAAGAATCACCTCGGTGTAGAGGTCCAGCCTTCTACATGATAAGGTAAGAGTCTGAAGGGACATCCACTTTAGAGCTACTTTTGGGGTTGTGCATGCCTTGTAGAAGCCATGTCCCTATTTCAGGTTCTTCTAGTCTCTTAGTTTGGCATCTCAAGACACTCAACCTCAAAATGCAAATACACTGAAGTAATTATGTAACAGTTACAAAAGTTCCTTCCTAATGAAGTTATAGTTCATCAACTTAGATGTATCCATTATACCACATCAATGTTTCATTTATTGTAATTAAACTTTATAAAGAATCTAATGAATTTTTAGAAGCAAGAAAGCAGGAAGACTTAAAAGTGACAAGACAATCATAACCATGAACCACTCTGAAGGCTTTAGGGTGCAGTCATGGATTAAATGGTCAAACTGCAGGGCCATGAGGCAGTTAAGTCAAAAGTGGCTAAGTCATGAAACTAGCTTGATGGTGTGGGAGTCCCATCGGTGTGCTGTTTTACCATTAATGAATAAAGAAACTGCTTTGGACCTATAGCAAGGCAGAACTTACGAAGACAGGGAAAGCTAGGCTGAATTCTGGGAGAAAGATGAGCAGAGTCAAAGAGAGCTGTCATGGAGCTGCCAGAGTCAGGTATGCTGAAACTTTGCAGGTAAGCCGCTGCCACATGGCAATACACAGATGAAAGGAAATTGGTTAGATTAATATGTAAGAGTTAGCCAATAAAAAGCTAGAGCTAATGGGCCAAGTGGTGATTTAATTAAGTTTCCGTGTGATTATTTTGGGGCTAAGCAGCCAGGAACCAACAAGAGGCCCCCTCCTCCTACAGCTTGAAAATACTGTTTTGTGAATATACCAGAGTTGACTGTTGGTTGTTTTTGAAAGAAATAATTGATAGATTCTTGTTTCCAAAGCTTCAGCCTAATTCAGAATTATACTGACAATTGCTCAAAGCAACTTTAGAGTCTTCAGAAAGACGAATTATAGTGTGGTCTTTAATGTGAACAGAAAATAGACTAGCAGTTAAGAAACTTCAAGTAAGTTATTTCCTACTGAAATTGGAATGCCTCTATATTTTAACTCTATTTAATAGCATAATTTGTATGTTTGCTCATTTGGCTAAGTAACAAGCAGTAACAACACAGTGATTTTCTTTATGGTAGAAAATGTGACTGGATCTGTTTATATCTGCTCCAGTACATAGAACTCAGCAAAATAATCCAAAGGAGAAAGCCTTTTTCTCTGGACTACACCATCCCCGGAGTCCCTGCAATAGTAGAGTGTATTAGACAATGAAGTGAGAGCAAGTACGCTATTAGAAGGCCGGTGGCATATGGATTATCATGCTAGCTTCCAAAACTTTAAATAGCTTTTTGAGATATTACCCTATCTTATAAGTGGGGTAAGTTGAAGGTCAGAGATGACACATGGCAGAATGTGATTCAAATGCTGGCTTGGAGACTTAGTCCTTATGGAGTTTCCCATGGCAGTGTACTCTCTACCCAGAGTTGCCGCTGAGCAATTACAGTGGGCATAGAGTGAATTGAGTCAATCTATGGGTATAAAATACACATGGATTTCAAAGTCTTAAAAAATAAAAGTAATTCACTAGAACTTTTCCTACAATTACACATTAATAATATTTGAGATATAGTGACCAAATAAAAGAACTATTAAAATGACCAGGCTTTTTCAATGTGGTTATCAGACTGTTTACTTATACATGTGATTACCATATTTCTATCAGGCACACTATTAACAAGAAAAGATAGACTAAAGGAACTCCTACTAAGAGGGAGGTGGAGCACTGGGAAGAGGTAGGATTTTTTAAACATGACATATGTAAAATTATTTATAGTACAGCACCAATTCAGTGTAGAGTCTACCTGTACTCTCAGCGAATTTCTCAGATGGGGTTTTGCTAAATATTATGGAACAAATGTGGATGAAGAAACATCAAGAAGATATTTCAAATTGAGGAAATGTGTTTTTAGTGACATTAGGGAAAAGAAAAAAGGAGCTACTTAAGTTGGAAGTGAGAACAGAAAAAAAGATTCCTAAACCAAATGACAGGTTTTGTTGGACATAAAGAATAGAGGAGAAGTAAGAAGCAATGGAGGCAGAACGTAGATTAAGAGTAGAAAGTTAAGTTATAAGAGCTAGTTACAAACAAGCCTAAGCTAAAGACAAGCTTTCATAATTACTTAAGAAAGTCCGACAAGAAAGTTTAACTATGATGTAACTTGTTCTTTAATTTCAAAACTAGTTTACAATAGTTTGGTTTTTAAATGTCCTCCATGTCCACATGTTAAAAGTTGACCCTCTGGGAAATGGCTCCATTGGACGGTGGTGAAACAACTAGAATAGTAAGATTTCACTGGAGTTTGCCCTGAAAAAAGCTATTGGATCTCAGCCCATAATCATTTTCTTTTTTCTTCTACCTAGACATAGAATGGCTGGCCTTGCTTGGCCACATGCTTGTAACACACTCTGCTACCTTAAGCCACACACCTAAAGCCACAGGGCTGATCATCATGGCTAACAATCCTGAGATTCTAAGCAAACATGATCTTCTTTCTTTATATACTGATTATTATTTTTTATTGATTTTATTGAGCTCTACATTTTTCTCTGCTCCCCTCTCTGCTTCTCCCCTCTCTCATTCAAACCTCCCTCAAGGTCCCCATGCTCCCAATTTACTCAGGAAATCTTGTCTTTTTCTACTTCCCATGTGGATTGGATCTATGTATGTCTCTCTTAGTGTCCTCATTGTTGTCTAGGATCTCTGTGATTGTGGTTTTTAGGCTGGTTTTCTTTGCTTTATGAGTAAGTACATGTGATAATTGTCTTTCTGTGTTTTGGTAACCTCACTCAAAATAATATTTTCTAACTCTATCCATTTTCCTGCAAAATTCAAGATGTTGTTATTTTTTCTGCTGTGTAATACTTGATTGTGTAAATGTACCATATTTTCCTTATCTATTCTTCTGCTGAGAAGTGAGATTTTTCCAGCTCCTTTATGTAGGCATTTAATCCTATGAACTTTCATCTTAACACTGCTTTCATTGTGTCCATAAATTTGGGTATTCTGTGTGGTCGTTTTCATTGAATTTTAGGAAGTCTTTAATTTCTCATTTTATTTCTTCCTTGACCCATTAATGATTCAGATAAGCATTGTTTAATTTCCATTTGTTTGTGGGTTTTCTGAAATTAGTATTGATGTTGATTTCTAGTTTTTAACCATGGTGATTTGAAAAGGGACATTGGGTTATTCCATTTTTTTTGTATTGTTGAGGCTTGTTTTGTTATCGGGTATGTGGTCAATTTTTGTGAAGATTCCATGAGGTGCTGAGAAGAAGGTATATTCTTTTCTGTTTGAATGGAATAATCTGTAGATGTCTATTAATTCCATTTGAGTCATAACATCTGTTAATTCTTTTATTTCTCTGTTCATTTTTTGTCTGACTGACCTGTCCAGTGGTGAGAGGAGAGTGCTGAAGTCTCCCACTATTAGTGTGTGGAGTTTAATGTATGATTTAAGCTTTAGAAGTGTTTCTTTTACATATGTGGGTGCCCTTGTATTTGGGACATAGATGTTCAGTATTGAGATTTCCTCTTGATGGATWTTTCCTGTGACTAATATGAAATGACCTTCTTTGTCTCTTTTGATTGATTTTAGCTTGAAGTCTATTTTGCTACATATTAGGATAACTACACCTGCTTGTTTCTTAGGTCCATTTGATTAGTATATTTTTTCCCAACACTTAACTCTAAGACAATGTCTGTCTTTAAGGTTGGGATGTGTTTCTTATATGAAGAAGAAGGATGGATTCTGTTTGCATATCCAATCTGTTAGCCTGTGCCTTTTTATAGGTGAGTTAAATCCATTTACATTAAAGGATAATAATGACCAATGATTATGATCTCCTGTTAATTTAGTTTTCATTGGAGGTGATGTTAATTTGTGCATTTCCCTTCTTTGGGATTTGCTGCTATGAGATCATCAATTGTCTGTGTTTTTGTTGGTGTAGCCATCTTCCTTTGATTGGAGTTTTCCAATCAAAGTACTTTGTGTAGGGCTGGGTTTGTGGTTAGGTATTGGTTAAATCTGGTTTTGGCATGAAATATCTTCTTTTGTCCTTCTATGGTGATTGAAAGTTTTGCTAGGTATAGTAATCTGGGCTGGCATCTGTGGTTTCTTAATGTCTTCATAACACTTGACCATGACCTTCTGGCTTTCATTGTCTTCAATGAGAAATCAGGTGTAATTCTGATAGGTCTACTTTATATGTTCCTTGGCCTTCTTACTTTGCAGCTTTTAAGTTGAACTTCTCCTTCTTTACACCTATTATTCTTAGATTTGGCCCTTTCATGGTGTCTCACATTTCCTGGATATTTTGGGTTAAGCTTTTGTTAGGTTGAATGTTTTCTTTAACTGATGAGTCTAGTTGCTCTATTGTATCTTCAGAGGTTGAGATTCTCTCTTCCATCTCTTGTATTCTGCTGTGCATGCTTGTGTTTGTGATTCCTTGATGTAGGAGGGTCATCTGTCTATGTGTTACTTTCATTGGTTAAT
>LOEQ01000432.1:94784-113441 GCA_001685075.1 Bramus lutescens | reverse complement strand
GTGCTTAAATGAATACAATTTGTGTGCTGTTATTTCGGGGTATAAGCTAGCCATTTGGGAGCCGGGTGGGACAAAAGCAGGCCCACTCTCCCCTTTCACTACAATGTGTCATACTGAATGTTTCATGGGAGTCATTATTGTATTGTCAATAATTGCAACCCAAAGGAATGTGGGTATAGGCCCATTTTTGATGATCTCACAGTTTCAAAGAAAAAAGAACAAATTAACTCTCTTTGTCTCTGTCTCTGTCTCTCTCATCTCTCTCATTTCTCTCTCAAATAGGCATGCATTGCTGCTTTGTCTCAAGAGAACATAAAAATATGTTCACTGTGTAGTACTGCATAGGTAGTCAGGGCAAAGGATACTCTTTCATAGGCAATGTTGTGAAACAGGTACACAGAAGATTTAACCAATCTATTTAAATCTAGATACATTTCAGACATGTTCAAAGGTAAAGGTATGATGATTTGGTGATGAATGAATTCAACCAAAAAAAAAAAACCAAAGCAAAACAAACAAACAAGAAAAACATAGTACCCTAACAAGGAACAAATGACAGAAAAGGCAGAATTAAGTCTGATACACTGAATCCCTAGCTGATCAATGAGTAAACTGTTTGCTATGCAAGCACAAAAATCTTTGTTCAGACTCTTAGCATACACATATAACCCGAATTATTGTGATGAAACATATAATGCAAGCATAATCCAGATGTGGTGGTGGACACCTGCTACCCATGTGAATCCCATACCTGGGTACTGGACGACTACTACCCATGTAGAACTCAGATGTGGAGTTGGACACCAATAACCTGCATGTGGTGGTGGACACCTATAAACCATGCAAAACCCAGATGTGGTCCTTGTGAAACCCAGATGTGGTGGTAGATACTTATAACCCAAGTAAAACCCAGATGTGGTGGTGAGTACCTATAACCCATGTTAAACCAAGATGTGGTGGTGGACATCTGTAACCCATATATAACCCAGCTGCGGTGATGGAGATCTGTAACCCTTGCATAATCCAGACATGGTGGTATACACTTATATCCCTTCTATAATCCAGATGTGGTAGTGTACATCTATATCCCTTCTATAATCCTGATGTGGTAGTGTACATCTATAACCCTTATATAATCCAGATGTGGTGGTGGACACCTATAGCCCAGTGAGTCATGGTAAGGATGCAGAAACCGGTATGGCCCATGGACCAGCTAGTGTAGCTGAGATGGCAATATAAAGATTCAGAAAATATGCCTTGAAAATTAAGCTGTAAATTAATAGAGAAAGATATCAATCATTAACTTCTCACCATACTGCATGCATGCACATGCAAACACATATATTCATATATAACACACACATCAGCATGTGTGCATAAATGGATATGTGTGTGTGTCTGTGTGTCTGTGTGTGTGTGCTGAATGCATACCGAATGTTACTGAATGAATAGGATTTTACATTGGCAAATGTCATCAGCCTTATACAACATTTTGTCACTAAGGATTTGTGGTTGTTGAAGATATAGTACTCTTTTCTGCCTGGCTCATGTGGACTTCCTTGTTCATATACATCATGAATTACTAAAGGCATACCTCACTCTCAGCATACCTTCTTATTACTTGCCTGTTTTTTAGAATCTAGTTCCATCACATTAGCTACTGAGTGAGTATGAGAATAGCTAATAATGGTTTTATGTACTATTCATGCCAAAGAATTTTTGTTTAGTAATAAAATAATGAAAAATAAAATTATTAAATTATTTCCTTCATTATTAAAATAATGAGGAGAATTGAAATTCTGGCATCAAAAGGCGTTTGGGTTTTCTCAAACTCACAGTGTTACAGCTCAGCAGTCATATTGAGGAAGCCATGCTACCTATGCTGATACTAAAATCAGAATGCGGCAGTCAAGAGCTGCAGGAGCTTGTAGCTATATAACCAGTCATAGAACAGACATTTCAAGACTCGAGTAAAAGGCTATCTTTTTTTTTCATACATTGGTAATAGAGGTCTATATTTAAAAATATCAAAATAACATTAGGAGACATTGCTGACTGGACAGTGAAACCTAATGCTCCATCTGTCTCCACCACATCAGTCCTAGGATTACAAGGACATCCTAACACAGCTGCTTCCATTTGTTACTTGTTTTTCCATGGGTGTTAGGAATCATAGCTAGCTTTTCTTTATTGTTTATTTTACCATGGATTCTAAGGATTGAACTTAGGTCCTTATATTGGTAAACACATTGCCAATGAAATTATCTCCCTGGTTTATCTATCTAGTTTATTACTGTATATTAACTGTAGAAAAAAGAGGCACTAAAATTGTACAAAATCATTGCATTTGTGTGTATGCATGTATGGATGTATAGTACATGGTCATACTCACATATCCTATCACTCTCTCTCATTCATTTCTCTCCCTCTTGCTGGACCCCCTCATTAATATATCCCCTTACTTACTATGTTTTCAACTCACATCCTGCACATAAAAAAGGTAAATTCTTCAAGTTCTACATTAAATCAATCTCCTACGTTGTTCTTGAAATCTGAATGGAGGGACCGAATATGATCAAAATATGTTGTATGAAATTCTCAGAAATGTAATTAAACCATGACTTACATTGGCATGATCAGTACTTGGTGCTACTAAATTATCTGATTAGAACACTTAATGTTTTAAGCATTCACTAATTTGACAGTAACAAATCTTAAAATGTAACAATAGAGAAATTTGTGTGGGGAAATAGGGTGAACAAACATCTAAGTGCTCAGGCGGGTGTTCTTTTGTACACACATGTGTCAGGCAGAGCATGGCCTCAGTATTTGTCTCTGTCTCTCTCCACTTACTGACTTGAGAACAAGTTTCTTATTGAACCAAAAGCTCATTTTGGGGGGTAAGTCAGGGAGCTCTCAAGATGCTGCTGCTTCTGCTCCTCAATGCTTCAGCTCCAAACACACACAGGATTCCTAGATTTTTACATGGATGCCGTGTATTCAAACTCAGACTCTCCATGTGCTTACAGGGAAAGCGATCTTACTCACTATTTTAAAACTATTTTTAAATAGTTTAAATAAATAGAACTATTTTTAAACCCTTAGAAGAGAAGGTATTCAACTGGTAATTCCAATTCGAATGTTTCTTTTGCTGTATAGGCCAGCATTTAATCTCACAACTGAGCATGACAAATCAGATAAAATACATCTGGTCTCAGCACAACATTTTGTCTCACAGTCTTGTGAATACAAGACTAGGTCAAGATACAACATTGAAAGCCTTTCCTAAACCCCAGCATTATAAGGGTGCATCACTAATTAACTATTTTCTATTATATCTAAGACTTACAGAAAAGAAAACAATGTTGGTACATTTTGCTGAATAAGGTAGTTTAATACATATATGACATATAACACCAGAAATTTCAACAAATGCTAATTTAAATCTGTCCCACAAAATGCAGTTTACAAAGAACTTTCCGCTGTATTATTTCAGTTAGCAGAAATATAACTGTATCTTCTTTACTGGAAAGATAAGAGTGTTAATTCAATGCAAGTCCTGACATATCAAACAAAAAGCTACCCTTTGGCATATTTTCTATTAAAGAAAGCTCTCTTAAGAGACATATTAAATTGCTAAAATTGCTTAATATGCTAATTGCATAAATGGTAATTGAATATATAATGGTAATATATAATTCATTTATATTTCTCCACACATTTTAACTGGCAGCTATTATAATGAGTAATATTATGTTTCCAAAGACATAGATGTAAATCTTAATCTGAGAACAAATTACTAGAGTACAGGAGTCAGCAGAGGCTAAACAAGAGCATCATCTGATACTGTATCAATTAAAAATTGATACAAAATACTATGTTGAAAATACGCTCTCATAATATGAAGCTGTTTTATAAATAACTTCTCAAGGGCTTACAAGTGTGTTCTTCTTTTCAAACCCAAGCACAACAGCCTGGACTTTTGTGATACAGACCTCTTCATCCACCCCAGATTCTGAGAATCCCTGCAGGCAACCAACAACTGATGTATCTGTGGAATGTGCTCTTTGAACTGTACAAAAGCCTTCAGCCTTCCCTGCATTCTGCAAAGAAAAACTGCCAAGTGCAATTCTTCCTCAGATTTAACATAACACAACTGTTACTCTTCCCCACCCCCACTGCACCCACAACTTCTCTTTGCCAGAGATGGTCTATACTCCGTGCATTTATAAATATAAAAAGGAACCATTTTTTTCTGATCTGTATTAAATGTTTTTCAGTTGTCTAATTGTTCAGCTGAACATAATATAAAATTCAACAGGCACCATATTTTCTTTTGTGTATATGTTTTAAGAATTCTGTTTCTACAGACAGATAGATTCGAGAATTGAATGGTATTGGCCCTTTCAATTATATGACTACAATCTTCAGCTTGAATTTTTTTCTTACAAAAAGAACAAATACAATAGTTGTTTATACTTAATTCATTTACCCCAGAAAACTCTTAGACTTGGTAAGAATATGTCCTTCATAATGTGAATATCTCTTAATATTCAAAATAAATGAAAAAATAAAAGGCTAAATAAGTCCTAAGATAGAGTTACATAAATATTTAAACTCAACGACTAACTAAATGTTAGAACAAAACATACTTCTTGTCTAGAGGCTACAGAAACTGCTTTTTTTGTTACCACTAAGTATGTCCTTGGCATCATGTATACATGCATATTTCCTCATCTTTAATAATAAAAGATATTTGATTACCAAAGAGTTAGCTTCAGTTTTTAATGATTTCAACAGATGGATGGTATAAATAGTTATCAGGTACCTTAGTTTATTTGAGTTTTTACTGGTAAAATTTAATTATAAAAGAAAAGACACCATAAATAAGTTTACGTGATACGTAACTGTCAAGCAAAGTAGACTTACAGAATACCTAAGAAAATATAAGGCAAGAAAGTAACAGATTCAGGGAAAGCAAGTAAATAAAGCTAAAACAACAGAAGTACACTATACAGCCTTACTAATTGGGATTTTTTTCCATTTCATATGCTATTTATACTGAAGGATGGCTTTATACCATGTCTGAGCATCATAGGCATCTTAAGGTATTATAAGGCAAGGCTGATTCTGACTTAGAAGCTGAACCATTCTATATACAGGGATCTCTTTCATCTTTCTATCAAATCCTTATTGCCTAAGTCAATCAAGTCAATTCTTATCACTGATCCCATACAAACTTGTTTTATTAATGAACACACATGATACCTTTATCTTCTCTTGGGTGCATTTACAAAACAATGACTGAGTCCAGCAGAGGATAGTCAGTGATTCAGTTTAAAATCAGACATCTGAGGTTTCAATTTCTGGCTCTGCGACTCAAAAACACAGTGAGTCACTGAGTTTCATATATGTGGTCTGCAGAATGTTCCAGGGGAGATAAAGAAAGTAGTCATCAAGAGGTTTGAAGGCGAAAGTGCAGGGAAAAAATACTTAGGAGTTCCAACTCAGATAAACATGTTCACAACTATTAACAGTGTCTCTATCTCCTTCAAGTAAGCTGCAATAATAATGTTTTATATTCTATTTTTATTATCCAAATGTACATATAAATCTGTCATAGTGTGGCCATGGTTTTAGTTATGCATTATTTTTAATTAAATACAGTAAGCATTTACTTAATTATTAATATTATCTCCTAAAAGGCATCAGCATCCCTGACATCAAGCTCGATTACAGACCTACAGCAACGAAAACAGCTTGGTATTGGCATAAAGACAGAGAGGTTGACCAATGGAATCGAATCAAAGACCCGGATATTAATCCACACATCTATTAACACCTGATTTTTGACCAAAAAAAAATCTAAAGTCATACAATGGAAAAAAGAAAGCATCTTCAACAAATGGTGCTGGCATAACTTGTTGTCAACCTGTAGAAGAGTGAAAATAGATCCATATCTATTCTCATGCACAAAACTCAAGTACAAATGGATTAAAGACCTCAATATAAATCTGATAACACTGAACCTGATAGAAGAGAAGTGGGAAGTAGTCTTCAATGCATGGACACATGCAACCACTTCCTAAATATAACCCCAAAAGCACAGACTTTGAGAGCAACAATAAATAAATGGGACCCCCTAAACTGAGAAGCTTCTCTAAAGCAAAGGATACAGTCAATAAGACAAAAAAAAAGGCAGCCTACTGAATGGAAAAAGATCTTCACAATCCCCTACATCAGACAAAGGAGTGGTCTTCAAAATATATAAAGAACTCAAGAAATTAGCATCAGCATTCTAAATAACCCAATTTAAAAAGGTGTACATAACTAAACAGAGAATTCTCAATAGAAGAATCTCAAACGGCTAAAAGACATTTAAAGAAATGTTCAGCATTCTTAGCCAACAGGGAAATGCAAATCAAAACATCTCTGAGATACCATCTTATATCTGCCAAAATGGCTAAGATCAAAAACACCCATGATAGCTTATGCTGGAGAGGATATGGAGTAAGGGGAACACTTATCCATTGCTGGTGGGAATGCAAACTTGTTCAAACACTTTGGAAGTAAGTATGGCAGTTTCTCAGAAAATTGGGAATCAACCTACCTCAGGATCCAGCAATACCACTCTTGGGAATATACCCCAAAGATGCTTGATCAAACTACAAAGATATTTGTTCAAATATGTTCATAGCAGCATTATTTGCAATATCCAGAACCTGGAAACAACCTAGATGCCCCTCAACCGAAGAATGTATAAAGAAAATGTGGCACATTTACACATTAGAGTACTACTGAGCGTTAAAAAAACAGGGACATCTTGAAATTTGCATGCAAATGGAAAAAAATAGAAAAATAAAACACCCTGAATTAGGTAACCCAGACTGAGAAAGATTGACATGGTATGTACTCATTCATAAGTGGATATTAGCTGCTCCTAGAGAAGCTAAGTAACAAGGTGAACCCTAAGAAAAACGTGTAGAGCCACATGGAAATGGAAAATACACAAGATCATCTGACGAAATTGGGAGCATTGGGGTAAGGGGAGTAAAGAGGTTAGAAGAGGAAGAAGAGAGGAGGGAAGGAGAAGGGGAGGGGGGAGGAGAACTTGAGGGAATGAATAGTCGAGATGGAGGAAGAACAGGGATGAGAGCAAGGAAAGAGATAGTTTGATTGAGGCTTTGCCCTGTAGTAACACTAATGAATATCTTAAACATTACCATAGAACCTTCATCCAGCAACTAATGGAAACAGAGGCAGAGACCCGCATCAGAGCACTGGACTGAGCTCCCAAAGTTCAGTTAAAGATTGGGAGGAATGAGAATATGAGCAAAGAGGTCAAGGCCATGATGGGTACCCTCACTGAAACAGTCTACCTGCACTAATGGGAGCTCACCAACACCAGCCAGACTGGGAAGGAACAAGCATAGGCCCAAACTAGTCCCTCTGAATGTGGTTGACAATTGCATGGCTGGGGCAGACTGAGGAGCCACTGGCAATGGCACCAGGATTTATCACTACTCTTTGTACTTACATTTTTGGAACCTATTTTCTTTGAATTAATACCTTGCTCAGCCTAAACATAGTAGGGAGGGCCTTGGACCTTCCCCAAAGCAATGTGCCTTACCATCTCTGAAGAGTGGATGGGGGATGGGTTGGAGGGGTAAGTCGAGGGAATGGGAAGAAGGAGTGGAAACTTGGATTCATATGTATAATGAAAAACATAGTTTTTTGCTTTTTTAAAAAAATAAAACTTATAATCTCCTAAAATACATACAATAAAGCTTCAAAATATGTGAATTTCTTATACATAATACAGTCTTCACATTGCTTCCTATATTGATCCTAAGAATTGAAGACCAAGGCAAGAGACTAAATTCACCTTGAATTGAAATATAATAGACAATTTATTTTTCTATAAAAGAACATCAAATTATTTTCAGTGAATATTTTAATAAATCCATATTGTATCACTCCAGCAGTGGGGTCATAGTGTCAAATGAGACATTACACAAGTTCACAATTATAAAAGCTGGGAAATAAGATGAGTCCTTATGAAGTAAATTTGTTTAATCTAGTGGAAAATGAGTTACTGTTTTTAAATAAGTATTTACATTAAAACATCATAGTTATTGCCTTTCATCTCCATAAAGAAAAATCCAAAATTAAATTTTTTGAATTTTCTCAATTTATGATCTATATAGATTAAGGAGTAATAAAAATAACAAATACAATCATAGATTATTAAAATGATAATAAATATTATCAAAAGGTACAAAGTTCACAAAAACATTTTTACCTTAGCAAGTAAGGCAAAATTGTTTGCTAATGAATAATTAAGTATAAAGGTTTAGAAAAGTAGAAAGCTGGCTTTAATGGAGTACTGGGTTAAAAGCTATTAATGCAATGCTCATAATAAGGTGTGTACTTGTGATTGATGGCTGTCTGGATTGTAAAGTGACTTCAATTCTAGCTCTTGGACAAAATGTATATGAGACAGAAATATGGAAGAAGAGATGGAGAAAGGAAAGGGAAGAAAAAAGAAAGGGGGAAGGGAGAAAAGAAAAAAGAAAAACATACTAATACAATTATTGTAGAAAATCAAAATAGAATGAAGAGTTAAAAATTAACTCTCATTTGTTAATTTAATATTAATTTGTTCGTGGAATAAGACAGTGATGATGACTAAAATATAGTGTGTAGTAATATATATATCTGATATGAACAGAGACAAGGGGGTTGACTAGATCAAGACTAATTAAGAATCCTTAGGAAAAACAGCAATGGAAGAAAATGAAAATTATAGTTAAAAATGGTAACAAATAAACTAATTAGATTACTTTCTTTGAAAAAATGCTGCAAATTGAAGAATGTAGAGTAAAGGTCTTCCTCTGGTCATGGTAGCATCACTGACTTCTTCTGTTCTTCTAACTAATATAAAAGTCACATATCCTATTGGTATCCTTAGCCATTATTTTTAAAAAGACATTCTATTGTCATATAAAATATGATCAATAAGTTCTGAATTATTTCACTGTTTTTCATAGAATCAGATCTTCAATACGAACATTAGAGAATGTGTGAATCTGGTTGTTTAAATTGTCCAAATTACTTGTGAGTCATGCCACTAAAAAATTAGAAAAATTAAAAGGGATTAAAAAGTATACAATAGATATGTTTTAAAGAGAAATGGAAGACTCGGGTAAAGAATCATCAAAGATTTATGAGCTGACATTATGGACACTAGAATGACCATTTCCAATGAATCATAGTGATAACAATGCAAATTACTAAACAAGTGTCATCTATCCAGCTAAATCTCAGCAAGCTCCATCTTACCAAACTTTGCACAATATAGAGACAACATCATATAATGTACATATTCCTTGCAGGAATTTGGAGGAAGGAACTTGTTGCTCGAATTCTAATTGGTCTTAATAAAAAGAAGCCCAGAGTCAGATATTAGAAGATGAAAGCTGAAAGATCAGAGAAGCAGAGCAGCCAGCCACTAGTTCTTAACCTCTACGAAATCCTCAGATCAAATGGGTGATCCTGTCCCTAAGAATCCTTAGTCTAAATCCTGAGCTCCTCTCTCCTCCTGTTTTATATTCCTCTCTCTGCCCAGCCATATCACTTTCCATCTAAACCTCCCTAGTAACCTAGCAATGGGATTAAAGTTGGGAGCCACTACCATGTCTCTCTGTTTCTCTTTTATATCGATTCAATCTCGTGAAGCTCAGGGTAGCCTTGAACTCACAGAGAACCATCTGCCTCTGCTTCCTGAGTACTGGGATTAAAACTGTGTACCGCACTGCCTGTCCTCTATGGCTAATTAGTGTGACTAGAGCCACACTTCAATCTTCAGGCAAGCTTTATTTGTTAAAGCACAAACAAAATACCAGAAGCAGAGAACTTGGAGGAAGGCTGATTGCAGGGTATTTTTCCGTGACTTGCTCATCTACCTTCTGGATATCATCTAGGCTCACCTGCCTGTGGATAGCACTTCCCAGAACAGTTTAGGACCTCCTATATCAATTAAAACTTAGAAAATGATCCATATATCTAATTACATATTAATATGATGGAGGCAAATCCTTAATTAGTGTTTCTTCTTCCTAAGACTATAGTTGGTTGTAGGTTGACAAAGAAAGACTAACCAGCAAAGCATTCATGACCAATTAACCATAATACAAAAATTTTTACTCAGGTATGTGCGTAATATGTAAAGTGCATGCATGTTAATTTTCAGAGCAGTATTAGTCCTAAGCAGCAAGAGGCAGGAGAACAAGGCAAATTACCAAGAATAGAAGAAATCTAAATAAATGCTGGCATATTCACACAATTGGAGTGACACCAGAGCGCATATAGTTTACTTACTACACATGACACCAAGGAAGAAACACGAAAACTAATCCCAAAAAGAGAAAGCCAGTCCCGGCCTGCCCCCCAAACAAGCTAATAGGATGATAAGTCAGAATCGGATTAGCTTGTAAAGAGGGGAGTGGCAGGGAGGGGAGCAGAGAAAAATGTAGAGCTCAATAAAAATCAATTAAAAAAAGAAAGAAAAAGTCATGATTTAATACCTTAAAAAAAAAGGAGTGAAAGCTACTAGGGGACCACAAAGTGATGGGTGGAGTGGAGACGTCTGGCTGGTTAAAGTTCTGTTTCGTGAGTTGTATACACTTTACATAAGTTCATTCATCCCATGAAAAATTATCAAAACGCACATTTACAGTTTGTGTAGTCTGCCACAGGTGAGTATAATTCAGCTATTGGAATGTTTACTTTAAAGTAACTAAAAGTCTTTAACTTGTATGCTTCAACATATATACTGAAAACATTATTTTAGAAGGATTTTAGATAGAGTTCCATCTTCAGTTAAGTAAATAGTAAGTAATTCTAGAGGGAGAAAAGACCCAAGCTATGGTGACATAGTTCTGCGTGTATTTGTGGCTTTTTAAAACATGTGATCCAAATAACAAAACAAAATGTTAACAAATTTCAGATCTGGGTATCTTAATATTTATGATGTTATTGTTTTTTTCAATTTTTACACCATTTCAAAAAGCAAATCTGAAAAAAAAACTTTAACTTTGGATTCTAGAATGAAGATTTTTAAAATCATTTCTTTTGTGTGTGAAAAGCATTCAGAAGTAGTTTGCCTAGATCAGACAAACCTACCTAAAAGTCTTTACCCTGAGGATTAGCCTTCACGGTACCTGAAGGTACTAGGCAAACTTCCATCCAAATGAAGGAGGCAACCAATAGTCCTACCAGCTACAACACCTATGAATCACAGCAATGACCAGTGTGACACATAATCCTAATTATTTACTAGTGACACTCATAGCTTAACAGTAACTTCCAGTTCTCTTAGTAGACCTAAAATCCACACCAGAAGAAAACGAGGCCTGGTATTGGAAATATAGCCAACTCCTCAGACTAACGAAGTCATGGATTTTGGAGAAGAACCTACATCTAAACAAGCATCATTCCTGACTACATTCTAGCAATGCTTTTTTTTAATACCTTAAGCTACCTGACATTGTGGGTATGAATTTAAATGAGATTTTAGATCTTAATACACTTAATGCCATTGGCAAAAATCTAAAATATGGGAAAAATTATTTTCCTTATTTAAAGTAACAAATTGGGAGGCTTTAAGTTCTACAACAATAAATCATTGAAGATTTAAGTAATTTAAGTGGAAATGATCACTAGGTCATATATGTTGAAAACATACATTTTCAAACCAGCCCATAATATCTGACCAAAGACCTGTTTCTTCCCCCTTTATATATTACCAAAAGCAGTAATGAAATTGGGGCATGTGAGTAATAGTTATACCGACACAAATGTCGCTATCACAGATTTAGACTCTGGACGTTCACAGAAAAGAACTCTGGGTTCCAAAAATACTCTGCCCCTTGCTCGAGACAGCACTGCAGCAGACACTTGCAAACACTCGGAGGATAACCAACCAGTCCAACAAACAGGCAGGGGGCTTCGTATGCATTTTGTGTTTCTCAAAAAGTATTAATGATAAAGTCTTGTCAATAAATTTTGAAATAAGCTGAAAATGTATGATTTAACTATCTGCAAAAGGAAGAATGATTAGTGGAAACTAAGAGTTTAGTCTTCTATGATGAATATAAAGTCAGATTTAGGCCAGGGGATTCCATTCTTCCATTTGGACAATCTGGTTTCTGCTAACAACACCTACTTTAATGTCTAAGAGCAAGCTTCAGGTAAGGCTTTATCAGTATTTAGCAGTCACAAACACACAAATTCAGAGAAAATAGGCAAGTACAGAGGCTACTGCCTGAAGATATCAACTGTCCTTTTCTAAACAGAAACATGCCATGTTTTGTTGATACTCAGGGGAGATCTGCCCCCTTCTGAAGAGAAAAGGAAGAAGAGTAGGTTGGGTGCGGGGACAGAGTCAGGGTTGGGGAAGGGCATGGGAGGAGAGGAGGGAGACTGCGGCCTGGATGTAAAATTTAGATGATAGTAAGAGATTATGTGGAAAATTATATCGTAATTTGTGAAATTTCTATCATACAAATATCTGACTCAATTATAAAGAGATGCACAGAGCTTTTTCTGAAGCTGGCACCTTATTAAATGAACACTAAACCCAATAAACATCACGCTTACTTTCAGAAAGATTCAGCTCCTAAGTTGTATGTCTGTCTTATCAAAACTGACACCTCTCTTTCTAGGCTTTTGATGGATACATTCCTTTGTCTCTCATATTCCGATACATCTTCTCGAGGCACATGGTTTCGAAGTATAATCAATATGTAGTAATCCATTATTCCCTGAATTACATACTTGGGAAAGCAAACTATTCTTTTCTTGTCTGCTGGGAATTTGTAAATATTAATGTCAGATCTTTTATAAGGATGTCAGAACAGTACACACAGGCTTATAAAATGTTACATATAAACAAGGGCACCAAGAAATAAGTTTTTAAAATTTTTCATGTGGTGATAGAATCCACATTTTCCAAATTCCAGAATTTTATCATTTCCAGAAGAAATCTCTGCTTCAGAGTTTTAAAAGTACCATGACTCCATAAAACATTACATATATTTTTGAGAAACACATACAAACTGTACATGTGTATAATTGCATACATATTCTAAACATATACATTTATTTGTGCCCAAACACTCACTTGAATGAAATGACAGGGAGAAAGAGGCAACACAAGAAATTGATGACTGTTCTATGCAGGCATGCTCTATATTCAATCATTTAACATTGACATAATCCTATAAGAAATTTTTCACATGCAGACTCACCCATAATTAATAAATATTGTAAGTGACAGAGCAAACACTTGATCCCAGGTCAGACAACTCCAAATGGAGCTTTCTCCTCCACAGGGAGCTAAGCGAAGTTTTGAGTAGCCTATCAGCATTGCTTTATGCTTTTCTCACATAGAAAAAAAATGTACCTTGGCACCAAGAAGAAACATAGATTTTTCTCTCTTAAAAAAAATCTGATTTTAGTCCCAAAAAATCAATATGGCAAAGGAAAAGTTGCTACGAAGATAATTCTTAGTTGAATATGTTCAAAATGCAATTCCCTGGTAATCTGAGCTTTGGCCAAGACAAATCAAAATCTTAGATATTTTATAAATGCCAAGTTTTTGGAGAAACAAAAAAAATTGCAACAGCAACAGATGCATTTTCCCTAGACATTTGTGTTGAGCCTAGCTATATCCAGAGCCTGAAGATAAGGGGGTTTTATATTTAATTTTGGTGAATAATAAATCCTGGTTTCTCTTAATGCCATTCAAGTAAATAATATTGTATTCCCCCTTCGGAAAATTTAGCGAACTGAAACTACTGAAAATGAAAGAATAAAACAAGAAACAGTGGGAATTGGCTGGATAAAGAAAAAAAATAAAAAAGATACTAAAATATCCATATTAATCCCTTTAAAAATTAAATTATGATTATATTTCAAATTTTATAGTCAAAGAATATAAAGGTATGTTTTACATTTTCTTTTTTCAACCTGCCAACATAATTTCAAAAATTAAAACCCACTTAAACGATTACACTAAGTGTTATAAGTGTTTCTGAGAAAGAAGTTTCTATATGAGCTATGTGAAACGCTGAGGAAAGGAAGTTGGTGTGGTACATGCTTTTAAGCCCAGATCATGAGATGGAGGCCATCCTGGGCTACATAAGATAATTCTGTCTCAAAAACCTAAAATTCAGAAAGAAACAATAAACAAATAAAAAACATGTGAGGAACTTAATACTACATAATGAATGCTATTATATTTAATGTTATTAAAGTCTTCAACAAATTTTGGACTAATATTTTTTTAATTCAAAACAAGAGTATCCTAGGAATATACATTTTCATAAAGGTTAGGATATGTAACAAGTGTAGAGTTGCTCCCCGGTGCACTTTCTCCAAATAAAACAAGCTGTTCGGTAATATCACAAAATACTAAGTTAATAAATTCATCTTTCTAAATTTGAATATTCATTGTCGATGGATTAAATTTGAAATTATCCTAGCTTTTCTTAGAATTCTGCTTAACAAAAATCATGACGAATGTGTGTTAAATTCTGTTTTGCTGTGAATTACATTAGACATGCAGAAAGTTTCTAAAATAGGATGTACAGCACAATTTTTTGATTAATGTCCTTAGTGTATTAGAGCATATTAGATTACAGGAAAGCTAATCAGAAGGCACAGAGTCGCGGTTCACACCCTCCCAACACACCTCCACCCCCCCCACACACACACACAATTCCTCTAACAGGAATATGAGTCTTTGGGATATTTGTCAATCAATGCACATATTGTGCTATAGTTTCATAACCCTTGAATTAACTCTTTAATTTTATTGTTTCATTGGGCTTTAATAATTGTACTATGTCAAATATCCATCATTACATTATCATACAGAACAAACTCACTACCCTGAAATACCTGTGTTCTTCATATTCATCCCTCTTCTTTACTTCCTGAAAACCATCTATTGTGTGTCACCTTTTCACATAATTCTTCTTCTCAACTATATGTATCTCAGGGCCCTCTACGTTTTTGTGGCTTGGTAGCTCATTTCTTTTATTATTAAAGAACTAAATAAACATTTTCTATATGCATCACAGCTTGTTTATCTACTCAGTCACTGACCAAAGAAAATTTGGGTTGCTTAACCAAGTTAAAGTTGTTCAACTTGCTATACCCAGATATGAGCATCTAGCTGAGCAAGAAGTATGTATAGGGTTATTGTAACACACCACTACTGTCTGTGCTTCTATGTGCTACCATACAGTTCGTGAACTGGGCAAGGGGCTGGAGATTGAAACACACAAAGACTCACAGACAGACAGAGACATGGGTCATCCTTGAACCAAGAATGCCCCCTTTATTGTGTCCAGGGGCAGCTTATATAGGGATCCTTAACTGATAGCCATGCCCCAGCCAAACTCATCAGAAACCACTCTCCTGCCATGATGGTCTCCTGCTCAGAGCAGCTGCAGGCTGTCTCAGAGCAGAGGAAAACAAGTTGTTTACCAGAAATTCAGGATCTGGGGGGTTCACAGCTCCCAACAGGATTAAATCCTGGATTAAATCCCTAGAAGATAATAAAATAACCCTGCTCTGAACATTCCTGAGTGACTTAAAATTTCAACTCATTTGGGTAATATGGCATATACTGTTGGATTGTAAATTAAGCCTACAGTTATTTTGTTAAGAAAATGCTACCTTTTGCCCCAACTAGATGTATTAGTCTACATCCCAACAGGAGTGATTCAGAGCCCCAGTGTTCTAAATCCTCACCTTCACTTGTGGATTTAGCCATTCCCGATAGGTACACATTGGTTTTTCATTGCCTTCATTGCAATTTGCTAATGATATACAGTAATGATAATCTTCTATACAATCATTTATTTATGTGTATTTTATTTAGTTTGGGATATATTTAGATATCTTGCCCAGTAGGTACACACATGTGCAAGTGTGTATGTGTGTTAATGTGTGTCATGTGAAGACTAGAGCTCACCCATAGGGTGTTATACCTTCACTAAAGTTTGTAGAGGCATTTCATTTGTATTTTAATAAATAAAGCTTGCCTAAAGATCAGAGAGTAAAACAGCCCCACTGGTCAGCCTTACAAACCAGACAATGGTAACATACACCTTTAATCCCAGGAGCCAACACTAGGTGTCATAGAAACCAGATGGCACATGCCTTTAATTTGAGTCCTAGAGAGGATTATAAAATGTGAGGAGACTACTGTAGGCACAGTGTCATTCTGACATTCCTGGAGGCAGGATCGCCATTTCAAACTAAGGTAGAGGTAAGATACAGTGGCTGGCTGTTTTGGTTTTTGGGTCTTCAGGTTGAACACCAACATCTGTCCCTGGTTTTTACTAATCGTGCTTCAAAAGTTGTTTTATGAGAAAAGGTCTTTCATAATATCACAGATTTGACTAGGCTTCCAGCCTATTCACACTACCAAGTAGCTATCTACCTGTCTCTACCACCACAGTACTGGGATTATGATGTGCACATCCTGCCAAGATTTGCTTCATAAGCTAATTATTGAGTTTTAAGGTTTTTTATTAAGAGTACAAGTTTTTTTTATCAAAAAATCACTTATGAATATATGCTCTCCGTCTGCAATTTGTTTTCACCCTCTTCAGAATGGCGATCTCACAGCTTACATCTTTCGTAAACCAAGCTTTTGGTGCCATATTTAAAATATCCTCACCAAACCTAAGGATATTTATAATTTCTCTTTCCTATCTATTAGTTTTTTTCCCATTTATAGCTCATTTTGTGAAAGGTGAAATGTTGTATCTAGATCTGATTTAGGAATGTTAGCATATAACTATCAAACACCATTTATTGAAAAGGCTATCCTCTATTGAACTGCCTTTACTCCCTGATCAAAGATAAGAAGATTATATAGTTTGAGTCTATTCTAGAGTTGTCGGTTCTATTTCAGTGGTATATGTACTCATTCTTTAAACAATGCCACGTTAAACTGATTACTACAGGCTTGCATTTGAATTATGAAGTCATTCTTCTTCAGTACTATGTTGAATATGCTATTTTGCCTTTCGATATAAATTGAAGGGTCAGTTTCTCACTGTTTACAAAAGAAATTGTGGGGTTGTAGATAAAGCTGAGTGGACAAAGCACTTGATGCCCAATAAAGAGGACAGAAATTCGAATCTTCAGAACCCAAAGAAAGCAGGACGTAGAAACAAGTGTTTGTTATCCCCCAGCACTTAGGATGTGATGGGAGGAGACAAAAGAAGCCTCAGAGGCTTGCAGGCCATGTGACCAGGCTTACACAACTGCACACAAGGCATCCTATCTAGAAAAAAATGTACAAGTTGAGGACCAAAAACTGAAGTTATCCGCTTACCTTCATGAATATGTTGTGAATAATTTGCCCACGTTCACACTCAAAAATCTATACATACCTACTTACTCACATAACTGTATTTTTTATTTAAGAAATAGTGCTGGGATTTTACCTAAGATATTTAATCTACAAAAGGCATTAGAAAGAACTCACATCTGAACAATATTAAGTCAGATGACAAAGAAAAAAATCTTCTCATTTATTTAAGCCTCATCTGATTCTTTTTCATCAGAGTTTTGCTGTTTAAGTATCATTGGTCTTGCACGTGGCTTGTTAGATTTACGCATGTACCTTTTTTTCTTCAGGTTAATGTAGAAGGTATGGCATCACTCATTTCAAATCTCTCATGCTCAGCGTTGGAATACAAGGAACTGTTGGATTTTTCATAGTAATTTTTCTGTTTTTAAAATATGAATATCCTTAGTTTTGGTGAGGATCTTTTAGAGATGGCACTAAAAGCATGGCTTACAACAAAAAGAAACATACTGGGAAATTGCTACTGCTAATTAAAAGAAGCTAGACTACAGACTGAGAGGATGTAATCTTTGTGAAAGCGTTCGTCAGCTTCAACCTCTTTGCTGGTGATGCTGATTCTCTGCTTCTCACTGTTTAGGCAATCCTGCCTTCTATGACCAGACACAGTTCTGTGGCTTTTTTTTTTCTCATCATCCTTTCAAACCTGAAAGTCTGTGATTTCTTTTCCTTCTCTTCTTTTTTAAATTTCTAGTAGGATGTTGAATAGCAATAGAGAGAGTAGACATCCTTAACTTTGTTTATCAAAAAAGCAAAAAGCATCACATCAATTGCTATTCATAAAGAAAGCATCTGTGCAAGTACCAACCCAGTACACAAAATGAAAGCTACCACTGTACTAGAAGTTTCTGGAACCCAAATTTCACTTAAACCTTTCTGTTGTTGGTTGGTTTTTCTTCTTTTTACTCTTTTGCTCTTTGCTCTTGAGGGGCCTGCCACCCAGCTACCAAAAAAACTCATGAAGTCATATTCTTTCTTTTCAATGCCTGGCTTTAGCTTGACTTATATATAGCCAGCTTTTCTTATCTTAAATTATCCCATCTATCTTTTGCCTCTGGACTTTTATCTTTCTCTATTCTATATGCCTTTCTTTTTTAGTATTTTTATGGTTTATTTAACTGTATTTTATGTGCATTGGTGTGATGGTGTCGGATCCCCTGGAACTAGATCTTCAGACAGTTGTGAGCTGCCATGTGGGTGCTGGG
>LOEQ01000432.1:58211-83211 GCA_001685075.1 Bramus lutescens | reverse complement strand
ATTGGTACTCTGATGGGCAGTCAAAACTCCACCATCTGTAGAAGTGTGTGTGTCTTCAAAATGGCAATCTGTTTGAATAACTGATTGATAGCTCATGCCCCGCCTTTATCCATATGTTGAATTCCCAATATTGCACAATTTTACAAACAGTCCCACACAAGAAAACTGAAATGGGAAAACATAGATAAAAACTTAGAGTCATTAGCTGACATGTCTTTTCACTATTCTAATACACTTTATGGTACCAGATAATATTATAATAATAGTATCATGTTCTAGAACACAGTTTTCACTGTTTAACAATTTTAATTGATAGAATGACCAAAATAACTACATTCTATGCCTCCTTCTATGTTAACTGTTTCCTAATCTATTCTTATAATTCAAGAAGTAGTTTTAGATGTTAAAAACCATGAAGCTACATTGTTGCTTTTTGAAGCTCTCTTATTTACAGCATGACTAAAGACAGGTACTTTTACTAGGATATAACAATTCCATTGAATATGAGAGACTGCCTTTCCCTTCTATGTGAAAAAGAAAAGTCCAACCTGGAACATGACCTAATGGTTCATTCTGAGTTGTGTTTGTAGAATGCAGCACCAGACGCCCCAAATTTGAGAGTGAATGATCTTTCTATGGTCTAATTTGCTTGTCAAAAGATGTTTTCATCACAAATGGACAAAGTCTAGATGTGAGTGGTAGTGCTTAAATAAAACAAAGCACCCACAACACTCTCTTAAAGAGCAGTGATTGCTTATGAACACAAAAGTTGTGTCAAATTAAACAAACTCCTTGTCGCCAGTAAAATATTCTGTCACCATCAGATTAAATCTCTCAGAGAGAGAGAGAGAGAGAGAGAGAGAGAGAGAGAGAGAGACATTCTCTCTCTCCACAAACCCATACACACAGACACAAATGTGCACACAAATGAACATATATACACATATACCCATACATATATGCATAGACATATATGCACACACATATATGCACACATACCCATGTATGCATAGACACACATACTCAAGTATGCATATACTCACACACATACACACAAACATATGCACACATAGTGTGCATACATATACTTACACACATGTACACTTATATATGGACACATACCCATGTAAACACACATATACTCATACATACACATTGCCTAACACATATACTCATACGCACACATTGCCTAAGTTTAATGTTCTGTTATTAAGACCCCAAATTCTGCTTCCATTATAAAAGAATAGAAACAGCATGAACTGTAAAATTGTCAAACTGACTTAAATTTAATGAAGACTTCTTAATTTGAAGTTTTATAACATTCAAATTTAAGGCAATCCATAATTTATTATAAAAATTAATCTTGCTAATTTGAGTGAGACACTTATTCTAAATACTTCTGCAACCTCAAGTGGATACTTTTGAAATTTTATTTTAGTCTCAAGGGATGCTAGAATCTTGCTAAATATAACACTCTTGTTTCTTTCGAATTATATTTGCTTATTTGTTCATTTTTCTCTGATAGATGTCTTGTGCATGACCACAGGAAAGACAGGAGCGAGAAAACAATGTGTATACCTGAAGGTACTTGATTTAAAATCTCCACCCTGCTTATATCGTGACTTGCATTCTTCAGAATTAAAATTTCATTTAAAGGAAGAAAAAGAAAAAGATGATCCATGCCTGTCTCTAACAAGGGAAAGGATATGTCATCATGATCCCTTTAAAGCTTTACCAAATTTTTAAAAATGAAAATCATTTCCTCAGTAGGTTGTAACTGCCTTCCTAAGCTGTAGTAATCCATCATGTGGATAAATATTTAGACAATATTTTAAATGTGTCCAATGTTCTTGAGTGAATGCCACAGTTCCAGGCTGTCATGTAAATATGGTCTGATCAAAACCATTCTGCTTGCATGATAGAAGCCCAGCTAGACAAACAACAGTTCATCCAAGGAGCAAACACTGATATTCAGGAAAAGTACAGCAGGGAAGAGTGACCACAAGCGAAATAAACCATCGCAGTTTTGAGGAGTTCCGAAGGTTGTTTTGTTAAAATAGACATCATCTAAAAGAATACAATCTATTCTCAATAGGTGATATTTGAAAAGAAATGCCATCAGTGAAAAATGATGAAATATCTCTAATGAGCATCACTACACAGCTGAAAAGATAAGAAAGTAACACATGGCATACTGATGGCAGAGCAATCTCCAAGATGTGCCTTCAGCATAAAAGAGAGTGGCATATGCCAGTGTGTGTGCGTAAGTTAGCTTCTGACTTGGTGGGAGAAGGGTCAAAAACTTTCACAAAGGTATATATGTTTATTTGTGCATTGATTGCTTCCAGAAGAGCAGCAGGGAACTAGTTGTAATGCTTAGCCTGGCAAAAGTAGAAACGAATACTTAATCCTGTGCTTCCCAAACTTTTTCATGGACACACACACACACAAAAATTGGTCTTAATTATTGCATACCAAGTGAATGTTCCAGGATCCACTCTACTTTGGGTGAGTACTAAAGAGACACACCTGGCTAGCATATATTATTATATGGTTTTCAAACTTGAAGAAAACCAAATTGATCACACTTGCCAGTTCAAAGTTATCAATCAAGGAGAAACTTAGTATTAAGTCTAGACACTACTGTTTCATTTTAAAATCTTTAAAAGTTGGAACCTCATGGAAAATCTACATACGAACTAAAGGGTACTCATTCATCTCCTAAGTCCTTCTAATTAAAATCCACCACTGAGGCTCCCAGCATAGCGTAAAGCAGGCCAGATAGTCCACACCTGTAATCTAAACTCTCTGGAGAAGGAAGCAGAGTTTAGGTCAAACCATCACGGACATCCACAGCTCAGTAATGAATTTGAGGCCAGCCTCAGCTGCATTGAGATCCTGCCTCTTTCTCTCTCACACAAACACACTAAAGCTATTCATATTACTAAGCCATATAGGATACTGACCAAAAGACCACAAATCATTTTCTAAGAGGTCATATTAAGACAAAAGAAAAAAATTAGAAAAGGGAAAAAATAAAACACAGTCTGCAGCTTAAACAAACCATAAAGAGGTTCTGCAGAGACTTCGCTGGAGGGTTCTGGGAAGGAAAACTAGATTTTCTCTGAAAGGGATAATTATTCCTCTCATCTTTTTAGCGAATTTACTTCCACATGGGTTGTCCTTGTGGTAGGCGATTGATCAACCCAACAGGAATGTTAAGGCTCCTCCAGGCCAGAGTCCATTCTGTTGACCAGAAAAAAATGACATTCCCTTCATCAGTTTCCAGTCCTACTACATTTGATTAACTGACATGAAAAAATTAAAGCAATTTGATATGTGATTATTAGCATAAATTTTCCATACAAACTTATTTAAACTACCTATTATAGGTTTGAGGTAAAACCAAGTTAATATAACCTTTTCCAAGGTAGAAAACTCATTTTTTTTATTCCAGAAGGTGGTTTTCAGCATGCATTCATAATTTGGTTACTTTTGAAAAAGCACTAATAATATTAGGCATTTAATTATCAGCAGATTTTCTTATTATTAATTGCTCATTTGTTTGGGATATTTGTTTAGCAACACATTACATTCATTCAATTGATAAAATATAAATTATAAATTATTTTAATCGTTAGTTAGCAACAAATGCTCAACAGTAGGAACTTCTTACGATAACTATTTTATGTAGATACGTATTAAAATAAAGACAAACCTAATAATGGCCAAAATTTCTGTGAATTTTAGTGTCCTCCAATTATGAAAAATAATTTTATTTTGATATTTTGAAATACTAAAGAAGTATGGGCTAGAAAAGGGATTCAGCAGGCAAAGTGATTGCTTTCCACACATGAGATTAGGTTTCCCGAGCCCATGGGAAAATACCAAGTGTGGTGACACAAATATTTAATCTCAGTGCTGGAAGAGGAAATGGAGAAGCCGTACATGAGCATTCATATTTGTGTACATGTGTGAGCTCATTAGCACACACATACACACACATACACATTACTAAATATGTAGTAAAATGTAGTACTTGAACATTTTTTATAAATTCACAGAATTTTCCCAGTGAATTATAATTTTTAAGGAGCCATATTTTAATGAATTTAAGGACTTTTTAACTATGTAACTGTCTTAGAGAGTAACTGATGGTGGGGAGAAGTGGTCAGACCAAGACTGGACAATCATCTGTGAAGCAGGATTCTAATTTGAAGGACTTTTAGATTCTTTCCAACTCAGAGAGTCCATGACTCTCCAGTGATAATCACTCAATTTCAGGAAGTTGCCAATTACATGTCTATTTACTTTCCTGCCTGTCATACACAACAATGGCAAAACCTATCATTTTTCTCAAATGCCATGACAAATTAATATAATATGGTAGTGCCAAATTCGCAATTAGCATTCCTAACATTATTCCCTGTTATATTATGCACTGCCATTATAAAGATGCTAACACTTTTTTTTTAAAGGTATGAAAATAAAATTCACTTGATGCATGGCAAGAAATGTCCTCAATTCCTTCCTCTTCGTTTGCCTTCCAGCTTCGGCCATTATATTACATCCTCTACAATCTACCATTGTCTACAAAACTCAGTAATTGACTCATTTCTTCATCTGTCCCTTCCTATAAGCACTCACTGGTTTTCCATGCAGGCCTTTCATCCAGCCTAAGAAAGTGCGCGATGGGTTTAGAATCTTCATGGCTGTGAAGAAGGTAGCATGTAAGAACCAATTTTTGTCAAGATACTATGTCATAAAGCAAACACTATCTAGTCTATATTCACCCCCCAAAGA
This sequence comes from Bramus lutescens, assembly GCA_001685075.1. NCBI lineage: Eukaryota > Metazoa > Chordata > Mammalia > Rodentia > Cricetidae > Bramus > Bramus lutescens. The sequence continues at coordinate 78,408 of LOEQ01000432.1, read as the reverse complement.
CTATCTGATTTGCTTTCTCAAATTGATGAAATTTACTAAATCTATGAAAAAAATTCTTGTGATTTGATTTTCTGACTATAAAGAAAATGAAGACCACAATTTTAAGTGGTGCCCAGTACCAAATATGTACACATAGTAAACAAATTTTTCATTATTTTAAAAATAGTTTAATAGCACAAAATACTAGATCAGTTTCTTAGGCAGACTCAGGCTCCTCATAGTAACAGATTTTGAAAATAAACACCATAAATAGCATCAGCATACACTCTCAATAAGTCTTCCAATATAACACAATCCTTTGAATAAGAAAGTTTCAAGAGAATGAAAATTGCTAGAAGCTTATTACCTGATGCCTGATTTGTTCTTTCTGTTCAATCCTAATTTACAGCATTGCAATTAAAAGTTCTATATTACTTAACTTTTAATGTATTTAAAAATTAAAGTTCAAATGCAATGTAAAACATAACGTTATTGCTTAAACCTTTTATGCTAAAATTATAGGTAGTCAAAACCATTAAAATATATGTAAAAATTTCATTTCTTGAAATGATGAATTTCAAAACACTATTTGTTATTATAAAATTCCAGGTCTAACCAAAATGTTTATTTAAAATTTTAGTGCAATGAAATGTTGCAAACCCATTTCATACTAGTCTTTACTATATTACAATGATAAATTTAAATGTCATAGTTTAAAAAACATGTAGATAATTTTATATCAGTCCCTTGAAGATGCAACTTGAAGCTCAGAAAGACCTCTTCATCTGTGGAATTTGGTGAGCCATTCAACTTCCTCCAGCAAAGCAGCCATCAATTGAAATGCCACTGTGAACATTCCATTGTATTGCAGGTAGTTAAAAAGAGAATTTCATTAATTTCTTAGCCATTTAATCACTCATTTTAAGAGCTCTTTTATGTTACGGTCAGAATTAACTCTAACTTACTGGTAGAATTTGTAGTTTGTTCTTGGTGATGCTTCCTGTGTAAAAATATTAGGTGATATAAATTTATAGATATCCAACACTAGGAATATTTATGATTAAGCATCATTTTCTCTGGCAGAAAACAAGAAGAAGCCTCCTTAAATGAGACAGTACTGTAATTTCTTTGAAGACTTTTCATTGAAATAGTGTCAGAATTAAGCTTACATTTATGGACCTGTACTTTTACAAAAAAGATTACATTTTAGTGTCACAAAATATTTTTTATTATTTCTATTAATGTGATACAATATCTGGGGTAATTAGAGCGTCTTCCACTGTTCTGTCATTTAAACATTTAAGAGTATGAAAAACAGTACTCATGCTAACTTTTTGTAAAGAAACCATCACCCAACTCACTTTGAAACCACTATTTAAAAAACCCAAAAAGAAAATAAGCTTAAACATAGTCCTATACGCAAATGAGCCAAAGGCTTTATTTATTTATTTATTTATTTATTTGTTTGTTTGTTTGTTTGTTTGTTTATTTAACTGTTTGCTTAAATTGGCCCATTCTAGAAACGGTGATAAGATGAGCTACTACTCTTTGATGGCGCAGTTACTCCACTCAGGGCAGTTCTGAGAGTGACAGAAAGATTCCAAACATCCCCGTGCCACACAACTACTGCTGCCTGCCCACTACTCCAGGGCCTTCCTTTGGGCATATGGTTGGGGAGTCTGACCTTCTCCCTGCTCTTGAAGTCATGTGAGGCCATTTGAATTGCTTTGCTAGTGGGATGAGACAGCAGCTTATCTAGGACCAGTATGTGAGTCATTCTGGACCGAAGCATCAAGTTTCAGCAAATGTTCTACAGGCTAGAATCTCACTGACTACAATCAGAAAGGAAANAAAAAAAAAAAAAAACCTTAACATCTGAACAGGAGTTGCAGTCTCCTTAAAACAACAACAACAATAACCAAAACCACTGCTGTGAAACAAACCGAAGTGACCAAGACATTTGTGATGGTTAGTGTTGTTTGTTGACAGAATCAGGAGTCACCTACCAGCCATGGGATTACTTATCAGGGTTTGCTACCCAGCACCCATATGGCAGATCGTGACTGTAGCTACAGTCCCAGTGAGTTTGATGACTTCTTTGACCACCGTGGATACCAGAAACACATATGGTGCACATACATACTTGCACAAAAAATACTGAAATGCCTAAAATAATAAATAAATAAATCCAAAAACAACTTGAAAATTAAATAAAAGTAGTACCAAAAATCATATATTATATAAGTAGCAAAAAATAGAAGCACCATGACTTGTGGAATATGGTGAGAAATCTGATTCCTTTTTCCAAGTTGGAAAGAGGCCTTCACAGCATGATAGTGCAAGTATTCTGTTTTCCTAACATAGAGCCATTCTCACGAATTCATTGAGTTCATCAAACAGGTGCTCTCTCTTTGTCTGCAGGACATGGGAAAATTCTTCCAACATATAAAGAATGAATTAAGATGGGAAGCTTGACCATTTCAATATTATATTGTTGGTGAAACTTTATTTTTTTAATGCAAATAATCATTATATCACAGTCCATCAAATTCTGGTGAGGTGATGCTATGTTTTGGGAAGAGCCAGTGGAGTCTTGAGACAGTACTGAGCGTGAGGAGCACAGAATCAATATGTTTTCAAAGAAGTGCTACAGAGGTGTCAGACAATTTCTATGCATTCAGATTCCCCCCCCCAGGTATTTTAATTTAGAATGTACTTTTCCCCTTGTTTCAGCCAAAGTTTTCCTTTTAATTTCAACCCCCTTACCTTTAAAACCTATACATAATGTCATTGTTAAGCATTTGCGGGACAATAGAGAAGGTCAAAGAAATGTATGCCAGATAATATATATTTCTGTTTAAGTGTAATAAAATAGGGCTGGAGAGATCATTCTGTAGTTAAGAGTACATACTTGTGGAGAACCTGAGGTCAGTTTCTAGTATCCAAGTCAGAAAACACTGGACTCCATAGGCAGTCATTTTATGCGCGCGCACACACACACACACACACACACACACACACTTAAAAAAACCTTTTAAATCAAGTTGGTGTTACTTCTACAATAAATCTTAAAGAACTATGAGAAAGCATAAATTCATAAAATTTGCTTTTCCAGGTAATATTTTATATTTAAAACCAGTAATTTAAACTTTGTGTACCTCAGGATGTATAGGAAAAATCAGACAGTTTTCTGAATCCTTAACACTGTATCCATGTATAAACACTAGGAAAAAAAGTCACAAGTTCTATAATATTGTAAATTTAAAAACCCTATTTTCACTGGTGTTATGAGGCTAAAATATAGTGCCCAAAGAAAATTATCTTGAGCTGCTCCCATAATAATGAAGATCTAGCCAAGTTAGTTTCATCAAGCATGAAAAAAGTCAGGTTTTCTACTGCTGCCATTTCTAATTACTTTTAAACTTTCGCTCTCATGAGTTTTTCTCAGTCAGTGTCCTCTTGAATTCTTGGGAGACAACCCAAGGATTATTCTTTTTCCAGAATATCTTCCATAGACTACTGCCCAGAATTTAAAGTATTGGAACATTCCAATCTTGGAAAACAGTCCTTATGAACAATTTCCAACCGTAGAAGCACAGTCTCTCACTTTTACCATAGAAAAAGACAATAGCTATGCAAGCAGAACCAAGTCTTAGGATGTCTCATGCTACAGGATGACATGTCAATATCTGAAATGATGGGAAACAGAAGAGTTTGGATTTTAATTGTTTTAATTTGGAATATTTGAACACCGCAATGTCTTAGGGATAGAACAAAAATACAAAAAGAAAATTCATTGAAATATTCTGCACATCTTAAGTATGTGAGGTAATACAATGCTTTGTTCACCAACTTTCCACTATGATCTGTCAAAAGATGCAGTATGTTAAATTCTGAACTTGGGGCACTATGTCAAAATTAAAAATGTTCTGAATTTCAAGAATTACTAATTTCAGATTATTAGATGAATTAAATTTATCTTTCAACATTTGCTAAAGATGAAAATTAGCTGAAAAGTAAAAAAAAGAGAGATCATTTGTAATGTTTTCTGTTTGTTTGTTTGAGGTTTTTTTTAGGTTTTTCGATACTAGGTTTCACTGTAACTAGCTCTTGTAAACCAGGCTGGTCTCAAAATCACAGAGATCCGCCTGCCTCTGCCTCCCGAGTGCTGGGATTAAAGGCGTGTGCCACCACCACCCGGCTTAATTATTTGTAATTTATTTCATTTGTAAGAGCAAATTTTAAGGGCCAAAATTCTATTCTTCATTAAGGTAAACATCACTCACAAACAAAAGAATTCATTTGATGAATTAAGAGTTATTACTGGATATTTTATAATGGAAGATAGATGTGGTACTATGAATATGCTGTATGTATATTACATTGGCTAATTTACCTGGCCACAGAAAAGTTAACGTATAATGACTATAATAAGAGAGGGCAAAGGTCATGATTCTAACCAAATCCTGATGTTCCCACATCAGGTTATGACAATCCTGTATTTGCCTTATACCATTAATAGATGTGTCTCATTTGCATTTATATATTGAAAAAGAATGGGAAATCACAGGTGCACAACAGATGTTTAAGTAAGATTATTATTTATTTACTTTCTTAATTGAAGAGAAAGGAACATTGCTCTATCCATGACTCAAGGTGAGAACAAGGAAGGTAATTCCCGTATGTGCTTCCCAATGTTAGAAATGACACCGCAAATATATAGACACTTCAGTCATCATGTGATAGATGTATCATTTTTAATATTTATTTTTGTTTCAAAATCAGAGACATATTGGAAACATAATGCTTCTCTTTGAGCATCCCTTTGGCCACTGCATTCACTGATAATAAACCTCAAAGATAATTTTTATATGTGCCAAGAATGTATATATTTTTCTTACATAGTTTTCATACAAAAAAGTAAAAAATATTTTCCTTGAGACATTACATTTAAAAAAATGAAAGGGTGAAAAAAGATGAGCATTAAGTAAAGACATCCTCAAGTCTATATTGTTATTCTAATAAAGAAAAAACAGCTAGGGTTGTTAAACAGGGAAACTCTGTCTCAAAAAGCAAAACAAACAAACAAACAAAAAGAAGAAGAAGAAGAACAAAAAAGATAAGATTCGCCTCTGACTCGCGGTAGTGCTGGGAGAAAAGGGAAGCTTTAAAAGGCAGAGCCTAGTGGAAACTTGAAGTGCTTGGAGGCCACACCTTGGAAGGGAGGGGACAGTGGCATTTTTCCCCTTCCTCCTTTTCTCCTTTTAACTTCTTGGTCATGAGATGGCAGATTTGCTCCACTATGAGTTTCTGCCATGATTGCTGTCTCCATCAAAATAATAGGTTTAGCTGAGTATGGAATGACACCATTACAAATAAAACCATAGTAACCCTTCTTTACAAATTGCTTCTGCTCTCTCTTAAAGGTTAGGAAGCTAAGAAAAGTGGATATGTCATGTATTGCTCATCTGCTCAAGATGCTCCACCAATGTACAGAAGACACATTGCCTGAAGTTGTCCAGAACTTACAGCTTGACCCTGTCTCCTACTGCACTTTCACCCTTAGTTTGGAACAACGGTAATAACCAGTTTTGTTTGCTCAAAATTTGTCAAACACAGTTTCTCACTCATCATTAGCATGCTTTCATTTCAGAATATTCATAAAACTTTTCCCTTTACCAATTTAGAGAAATTAAAATGAGTCTGGGATTTTCTTTTTAACCTACACCCTGACAGGGAACCAATTCGATTTTGTGAAATGAGGGATACCATAAAGTGAACAGGTTTTGGAAAAATTCAATCAATCACCAATTCAGTATTAGAAATGTTCATGAGATCTGAGACAAAAGGCTTTACCATTTCAGTATCTATGTCCTGACCATTCTACATTACCACCAACCTCAAAACAGTCACATACACAAATATCCTTTCTCTTCAGCCTTTATTTTTCCTCACAGTACTCAACGCCATCTAACATTCTCCATCTTTAAAAGGCTTGGATTTATTGTCATCTTCTTTACTTCTGAATATAGCTACAAATGGAAAAAAAGTTATGTGTCTTCTTTTCTTTTCTGCTACATATTCAGTGCCTAAAAAGAAACAAGTGAATGAAAGATTGACTAAATGAAGAGGGACTCATGGGCATTACCAAATTTCTAGACTTTGTGATTGGGTAGTTGGTGATGATTAATGATTGGTGATGATACTGTCAAGATAAAGACTGAAGAAAAATGAAAGACCTTAGCATTGTGCTGTTTACAAAAAAGTAAAATGAAACGCATGTTAGTTTATATAAATATCATTTTACTTACTATACTTCAAGGAATAACTTTGAAGAGGGTAATGGTAATTATGGTTAATTTGTAATTCAATGTCAATTTAGAATCCCTGTTGCATGGGCTTTTAGAAGTCTATTCTATAAGGTGGGATGCCACGTTCAACCTTGATGCAAGAGGGAGGGACTTAGTTCTGTCCCAATTTGATGTGCTAGACTTTGATGACTCCTTATAGGAGCCCTTACTCATTGGGAGGAGTGGATGCGAAGAGCGTGGGTAGGGGGCCAGGGGAGAGCAGGAGGAGGGGTGGGGGGGAGAACTGTGGTTGGAATATAAAAAGAAACCTAAAAAAATAAATAATTAAAAGGAATCTGTTAATGCTGGGAACTATTTTTTTTGTCCTTTATTATATATCCAAGCCTAACAATCCAAGAAAATAAACTTCAATTTTGAAACTAAAGAGTTGATTTTAAACCTGTGAATAATGTAAAACATGCAATATCCATTTTCCCTCAGAAGGCTCCATTTCTCAGATACTTAGTGATGCTAGCATATAACCAGGGAGACAATAATAGGATAGGATAAGTAGAAACCCCCTTGTAAATGATGGGCACAAATGCCTCCACATCCCCAGAAAGTCACAGAGCTCTTAAGAATAAATGTTCACAACTTCAATATTTAAAAGTGTATATACATATTCACTTCTAAAACATCAGAGTAGAAAAGTCTTCAACATCAATAAACTTTATTTAAGAGTTAAAAAAAAGTGGAGCTGGAGAGATAGCTCAGTGGTAAAAGCACTTGCTGTGCAATGGTGGAATGTACAGCAATTGTGAATCCCTGGAGTTCTATAAAAGCGATATGCACACTGCATGTTTGTAATCCCAGGACTCCTACAAGGCAGAAGCAGGAAAATCACCAAAGGTTCTCGGGCCTAGGTAACAGGAGAGGCATGGGAAGTGGAGAGAGGAGAGAGAGAAAAGGAGAAGGAAAGAATGCAATTGAGATCCTGTCTCAAACAATATGGAATGAAAAAAAAACAATACCAGAGGCTACCTTCTGACCTATACATAATTGCCTTGGCAATCACACTAAGGAATTTATGTAATTATCCACAAAAGACACACACACACACACACACACACACACACACACCTCGGTGGGGGAGGGGCAGAGACATAGAAGAAAAGAAAGATAAAGATTCTCAACTCCTTGACCAGCAATACAATCTTAGTAATTTTTGCCTGAGGGTGCAATTATTTTTCATCACTTTTGCACTTTTCTTTTTTAATCCTTATTTATCATCAGACACACTAAAGTAGTTCCAATGTTCTGAGGAAATGAATGGAGGAAGAAAAATCATTAACACTGCCATATTAACCTTCTGCAATGATGTCACTTAAATATTATTTTCAAAGTGAACATATGTGCACACACATGAATATGTGCACACAATGGAAACTTTTGGAGTACCAGTTACAAGAATTTCCATTTCTAGATAGTCAAGCATAGTCAAGATCCGCTTGATTTTCTACTTGGTCTTAATAAATTGTTATTTGTAGCGTACTGAAGCAAATGGACTCTTCATTACTGATGAGGATAATTAGAGTAAAAAAGCTTCAGACCCAAAGACTCGAAATTGTAATGCAGTCTTTTATCAAAGGCAGTCACTCAGCTTCATCCTGACAGCTAACAGCATATGATCTGGTAAACAAATACTTTCACACGGAACAAAAGTGCTATTAAAGGCCAAAACTGTCAACACAAATTCCATTCTTACAAGAGAAAAAAAATACATAAACTGTTGATCACCTCTGGTTGTCTTAACTAGCATGGAGGTTGTCATGGAAACATTTCTGCGAAGTTCACAGTGATGAAACACAAACACTTCCAGTCTAATTGCTATTAGGTTTAGCATACCAGAGTTTATTTATGCTCAGTGTGCACTGTGATAAAATGTAGCAGAAATAAAACTTATATTAATCCAGCATAACAATGCCAACATTTCCCTTTTGAAAAGTAAATGAAAATGAAATTCAATGGCAGTTTTTTTTCAAAAGCTCATAATGCACCAATATTCTCAAATACCTATTATGATACTTTTGTAGCCACAGTGCACAAGTTTTGAAAAGATTTTTGTACATTTACTTCCATGATGTGATTTACAAAAAATCTTTACTTTAATCATTAAAAACTAGACACAAAAAATTAAAATCTCAGCAGAAGTTGAAACTCTTGTTCTGTTCTTCTGTAGGTGTTATCAACTATCAACATTTTTTCAAGAATTGCATCTCATGAAACATTATGAACAGTTTGTCCAAAACCTTCTTTTCTAATTCTGATTAATGATGACAGAAAAACCCTAAAACATATTCTAGAGAAAAACAAGCATCATCGATATGTGCACAAAATAACATTATGTGGAATCCCAGTAAAGAAGCATTTTGGTCAACATTTTAAAAAAATATATTTCTTTTTGGTATATAAAAAATTTCCGGCTTTTAAAATGTTTCCCAAAGTGTTATTAAGTGTGTAGATGCATGGCTTGCATGCATGTCTGTGCATCACATGCATGAAATGACCTCTGAGGCCAGAAGCCGGTTGTAGATCCTCTGGAACTAGAATTCATAGATGGTTGTGGACTGTTCTATGGGTTCTCTGGATTGATCCTGGTCTGGAAGAAAAGTCAGAGTTCTTGACCACTGAGATTTCTCTCTCTAGCTCTCATATAAACTTTTAATTTTAATAAATGTACCTGATTAATTTTTCTCAATTATTTTCTTTTATTACATGTCAATGAAATAAAAATAAAATTCAAGACTAGGAAATGTTTTTAATTATGATATGGGGCTGACATAATGGTTCAGAGACCAAGCCCGACAACTTGAGTTCAACCCTCAGATATTACATGAGAGAAGTAGAGAACTGACCTCAAAGGCTTGCCCTCTGACCTCCATGTACATGCAGTGGCATGGGTACACACATACTCACACACAATAAATAAACTCAAAAGAATTAAGAACTATCTAACATGTGCCCACAAGTATGATAATTACTAAGTAGAGTAGAAAGAAGAGCATTGTAGTTCCTGCTGCGGCCAAGCTAAAATTCTAGATGATGAAAGGAAAAGAAAGGTTTATAATGCAATTATTAAAAGACAAGGAGAAAAGCATATGTACAATTGAATTGCAATGTTCACTGAATAATAGTGGTACTCCACAATAAAAGAGGAAGAGACAAGTTTCTTCCAAATTTTAACAGACAACATAAGATGACATAATGTGGGGGCTATTTCAAATAAAAGGATTCATATTTTAAATAGTCCCACAAGCACAAATATCTGAGTACTAAAAATGCGATTTTGTCATAATTTCCTAAAAATCACATTTTTCTTAAATCTCAAGTTTCTAACTAGTCAAAATAAGACACACCATATGTCAGTGACTCAGGGTTGAACAGATGCTAACTCAATGTCTGTGTGTGATATCACTACCACATCCAGTAACCAATGTGTGTGATCGTGGGAGATGCATAGAGAAGTCACTGTGATTGTATCTCCAAGTCTCACAAGCTACACACACCACAAAATAGTGTCAAACTGGTTTGCCAGCCATCAAATCTAGGATGCACAGCTAAAACCCTTAAATTTTACCCTGTGATTTTGCCTACACATCTGCATAAACTTTGAGAAATCTTTAGTTTTCCTTCCCTATAAGGCTCGGTTATAAGATCCAGGATGGGTTCAGGTCCCCTTGCTCTCTAATTCTGACACTGTGCATCTATCTTTTGTCTCCTCTCATTTCAGAAAGGAAAACAGCTCTAGTATATCTTCACAGTCCTTTTTACTCTTGCCTTCCCTCATATAGTTTGGTTTTTAGTTAGATCCCTAGGAATTCTCGTTTGTACTTCCTTTGTTTTAAATACCTTCGATCTCTGGCTGCCAGAATGCCTCCTTTTTTTTTTTTTCTAGAGAACATGTTCAGAATGCCAGAGTCTCTTGAAAATATGATGTTATGTTTGTTTGTCAAAACTCCTAAGTCTCCTTAGAGCACTTTTAACAATCAATTATTGTTAATCATGTGTGTTATATATGTCTAACTGTGGGTTTGTGCGCTCAATGCAGTGGCTTGTAGAGGCCAGAAGTTTCTAATTGTCTACACCTGGAGTTACAGCCCATTGTGAGGCATTGGGTTTGGGAGCTGGGACCCAAACTCAGGTCCTCACAAGAGCAATATGGGCTCTAGGCTGCTGAGCTCCAGCCTCAGTTATTGAAATAATTGCTCTCATTGAGCAATTATTTAAAAAAATTGCTTAAGGTACTACAGAAAATAATTTATGTTGTTCAAACAAACTCAAAATACACATGTACAAGTCTACTGGATTTAAGAAATGAAACATATTTAACTATCAAATTGCAATTTCATTTTAGAATTTCATGCATAAGCACTATGCTTACTTCATACCTACATTCCCTTGCTCTTCTAACTCCTCCATCTCCCCCTACTCCCTCTCACATTCAAAACTTTTACTTTTTTATTATTCTCTCTCTCTCTCACGCACACACACACATACACACACAAACACACACAAAAGAGAGAGAAAGAGCACATACTGAGTTTATTCAGTGTTGCTCATATGTACACATGTTTAGGAATGACTACTTGGGATTAGAGACCTATCAGAGTCTCCTCTCTGGAAAATACAGATTCTCCACTCAGCTGAATTGATTTTCTGTAGCTTTTCATAGAAGTGCGGGACATTGTGAAATTTCCACTATCTATGCTGCCCTATTGACTGGCATTATCATTCCATGATTATATGATTTCGTAATTATGTGTTTTTTGTTTAGGCAATTATGTTTTTGAGAGGTAATGGGTTCCCCTTCCCTGTCATGTCTAGAAGACACTATCTAGAAGCAGAGTTCTTAATTTTCTGGCCTTTACAATATTTCTACCTCTCTTCTGAGATATTCCCAGAACCTTATGTGTAGATGTTACAATGTAGATATATTAATTGGGGCTCTGTACCCCATATCTACATAATATTTTCATTTTGACCAGTTGTGGGTCTCTGCAACAGCATGCATCTGATAAATAAAAGCATCTTTAGTGTGTTGTGACATTTATATTTATATGATCAGGCTGGTGTACAATTGGGTTATACCAACTAAGCCTGGTAGTGTGTGCACTGTGTAAATGGGCAGGGGACTGAGTCACTCAGCTGACTTGGGTTAGTGTACAGCCTGTTTGCTGAGGTAGACCTGAGAGTGGTTGAAGATCCCCACAAAATTCTTAATTTGATTCCTGAACATTTGGAACCCAAACTTGTGAAGGGGAAATAATTTTCCAAACTAAGTAGAAAATATTTCGAAATAAGTTCTCTAATAGAATATTCATCAAAATGAGTAGTATAAAAAAGTGTCTAACAAGATAAAAGTTCCTTAAAGGGAGAAATAAGTTTAACAAGTGTCTTGGTAATAGTAGTTTATGTTAGAGTAAGCAGTGGGGATTTGAAATCCAGTTGTCCGCTATATTGAATTGAATCTTTTTGCTATTATTGGATCATGTCTTCCTCAGTTGATTAAGCTAAGATAAGTGAGAGAAGAGCATCCATTAGAAGTTAGAGAAAATTCCTGAGGTCTGGCAGTTAGACTACATTGTTTGGTGGCACCTGAGAGGAAAGGTGTGTATGTATCCAGCAACAGCAACTCATGTGGGCTTGGTAGGTTTATTTGATACTTTGTATAAAATATCTGAAGTGAGAAGGCTGAGTCATGCAATTCCTACCATGGTCAGGCAGTCATAAACACACAGAAACACTTCTGCACAGATTCACTTGTGTGTAGACATAGTTGTACTGAGTATTTATGTCCTATTGCATGTCTCAATGTTACATAAATAAGTCTGTGACATCTATGTGTTACTTGAAACACAGGTTAAGTACCATCCTTACCCCATTTTTTAAAATGCAAAATCCAAATTGGAATAGATTTTCTATGTTGGTGTCCAGTTAGTCTTTTGTGTCTTATATTTTCCTTATCTAGCTACATAAACAAAAATGAAACTGTAATGCATTGTAATATAACTCTTTATATTAATCTCATAAAGAGGCACTCATTGTTGAAATCAAAACTCCCTTTTACACAGCTTCCTTAATACCACCAAATGTGTCCCACATGACATGAGAATCACCATTGGTCTGAAGTGGTATATCTCAAGTTGTACTGTTATTGATCTGAAGGGCTGTTTGAATGGTTGCTTATTGTCAAATCTAAAACGTGGCAGCAAGGCTGAGCCAGGGTAGCGCAGCAAGCCTGACTCTCTAATCACCAAGTCTGTGGGGTGGCTTTTCCACCTACATTGATCTCTAATCTACATCTAGTGGCCATCTACATCGATCTCAGAGAGATTAAGATTAGATTCAAGGGAGTCACTAGACTCTGACTTGTCCATAGACATCAGTCACTGGTTATTCTCAGTAACTTCTCAGCTAGAAAGTCCAGATTACTTTGCTGCCACCAGCATTTTGGAATCACATAACATATGTGGGTGTAGTGCAAACACAGGAAGATCATATTCCATTTATTCCATTATTTAAAGGAATAGAGTAATATAATCTAGTCTCACATAGTATTCTTTCTATTGATTGGTGAAGAAAATATGCACTTGTTACAATACATACTGTGGTCATAAATACAGTTTGATGATTGACATATTTAGCATGCACAACTCCATTTCTAAGAAATAATGACAGTAATTAGAAATTAAATATTATTTCATCAGTTGGATACAAAATAGGATGTAAATATAAAGACCATACATTTTTAATCTATTCATTTGATAAAGTGCCAATTTAGTATTATCTATAAGGCAATGTATTAGACAGGAAAGAAAGTGATGAATCCAGAGGCCTGCCCACTTATTCACAGATACACAGAGTAAAATTCATGTGTATCAAAGGGTAGTAATAGTAATGTTTATATTTTATTACCTCATCTTTAATATCAGCAAAATAGGTTCTGATCAAAATAATGAATTATTATGATAATCACTGTATCTTTTTAAAGATTAATCTCTTTTTATTTTATGTATATGGGTGTTTTTCATGAACATCTGTGCATGTGCAGAGTGCATACAGTGCCTGTGGAAACCCGAAGAGAGCAATAGATGGTTGTTAGTTTCTACATAGGTGCTAGGAATCAAAGCAGGTCTCTCTAAGAGCTGTCAGTGATCTCACCTGCTGAGCTCTCTCTACAGCCCATAATCACTGCATCTCTCTCACACAGTATGTCAGACCAAGGTGAAAATGAGTGAGGAAAGAGAGAGCTTGGGAGAGGGAGGAGAAGGTATAAGGTGGAGGAGACGGGTAGAAAGGAAGAATGAAGTAGGAAAGATAATTATCCTGTTTCTCTGTTCAGTGATCCAACCACACACTTGGAACTGTCTCTTAATTGTACGGCTAGATCTTAAAGAAAAGTAGGTAAAGCATAGACCCTGGCCAAAACTACCTCAAAATTTATTGGAAAGCAGATCTTTATCAATAAATTAAGAGCTGCTGTAAAAAAGATTAAAATCTTTTAGCCTTTTGGGAGCTCCGAGAACAGCAACAAGCCAATGGAACAAAATAACCCATAAATTTCTAGATAGTATGAGAAATTGCAGGAATCCCAGGCATCCACTCAGAAAAAGGAATTTAGATTTTAAAGCAAAGCCGTGGAAATGATTGCAAATGATTCTTAAAGGCCATGATTAAAATAACATCGATGACTTTGGATGTCTCCATGCCCATTTAAAGAAAACAAAAAACCTAATGTGTTCATGAATATCGTTCAACAGGGAAACAATGCTAGGTGTACTTAAGCATCAAAATTGTATTAGGTAGGCACAAGGGAAGAGCCGGTATGCTTTGTTTCATCCACTGACTTATTCCCTAGAGCCAAGCAATGTATCTCCAAATCAATATGTTGGCTGTGGCCACAGGTTGTACCTTCATTATGTACAATTTTTTTGGAGGGGGGGAATCTCACATTCCCCTTCTCCTCAATGCACAGGATAGGATTAAAATGCGAGAGACACATAAAAGGAAAATCAAACTGTTTTGTTAAATCAGTCCCTAGGCATGCATGCATGCTATTTTGTAATCTTTCCATAATTCCATCCAAAGAAGGACTTCATCTTGTAAAAAAAGTTTGTCAGTGTATATAAACTTCCCCAGAGCATGGCTTCTGTAATAACTTAATGTAATGCCAAAGCAAGCTTAATAAGAAAATGCTATGTGTGGTATTAAACTCAAATGGGTTGCTTTTTGATGCTTTTAAAATAGCTTTACAAACATTCTTGTATTTAAATGGAACATAAGACACGTACCCAACATTTTCTTCCATACTATATATTTTTTGGTATACAAATCTAAATGGTGAATTTGTCCATGTGCCACTTAAAACTGTTAGTTACTCTGTCAAGATAAAAAATTTTCCAAATAAACAAGAGACAAACTTATAACAGCTTTTCTATAATGAAACTTTCTGTTTAATTTGCTTAAAAATCAACATTTTCATTTCTATGTGACATAATTAGCTGTCCATACAAATAACAAAGCCACAAAAATCTCTTACGTAAGATAAATTTCTTTCCTACTGCAAGCAATACTTTGCTTTTTTCAATATTGATTATCAGTTTGAAGGTATAGTAAGTTAAGAATAGCTAAATATATTTTTAATGCATTCAAAAATTTACAATTCATAATTTTTAAATTGTGCACTTTTGAAAAATGACATATAACAAGTAACTGTATAGCTGATGAATCCCATAGTACACCCCAGAAACTCTGTGTATTCAAATGTTACGTGCTGCAGAATCCAGAGCTCTCAGATCTATGAAGCTTTCCTCTGATCCATCAACTTAGAAAATGTTTATTAAAACAATTTAAAAATTAGTGTAAACATTTCAGCCCTGAACCTTCTTTCTATGCCTTTGAACCTTCACTTTCAAGTGCAGTACCTGGCTGTCCACAGAGAATAGCTGTGGAAAGCCCCAAAGATGGTAAAACAGAATTTCTGACTCAAGAAATAAAGATCAGCTGAACAGCATTCCCATATGGCAGTCCAGATCAATGAGAAAGCAAGACTAGGAATTTACAGTATCTATTCTACACAGTAAAGCATGAAGGTTGTATTTCATTATTTCATTTCTGGGAACAAAAATCCCAATGGCAGAGGTGGGAGAGAGGATTATAAGACCAGAAATTCAGCTACACTTTATGTTAGGCAGAATTAAAACTTCTGGGAGAAAGTCATTACATTGATACCATAAACAATTTTTTTTCACTAAACAATTGTCCTGTGTCAAAAACAAAGCATTTATGATTTGTGAGAATATTTAACCAAAAGTATGACAAAAATTCCAATATTTTCCGTTTTAGATGGTAAAGGCTTGTATGTTTTATATAAAAATATAATTTACTGCACTTTCAAGTTTTGTGAAGAAAAAGCCTATACACACTGAATATAAAAAATCCAAGAGATTACAAACAAATGTTTGAATATTTACAACATACAATTGCAATGCTATCAATTCTAATGGACTAATTAATACAACAATAACAAACTGTCAATGCATGATCTCTATGGAGGGCCACTGGTTAATATGGTGAAGTTTCATTCCCTGTGTGTACACCTATGAAACCTCAATTCATTAGGCATCTAACTTCTGAGAAAACATAAATTCCACACTCTACATTAACTAGTCTCTTAAACACTGTGCACTATAAAACCTACTATCATCCCCTTAACAACTCAGTCCCTACTCCATTCCTTTTACGGCATGATCCCAGCTCTCCGGTACAAGGCTACAGGCACACTTCAAAATGAAATGTGACATTCAAAACCTCTTTCATCTTAATTATCTTATACTATTATTACAAAGTGCAAAACATGAGTAGCTTATAACAGCAGGAACTCACTTTTCACAGTGACAGAGATTCTGGGTGTCTGCAATTGTGATTAAATACCATCCAGAGCTGGTAAGGCCCCCTTTCTACGCTGCTCATACCCTCACATGGCAGAAAAAGGTGGAAGATTTTAGGGCTTTTAAAATACATACATACATACATACATACATACATACATACATACATACATACATACATACATAAGGCAAAAATCCCATTCATGACCTAAATAAATGTCTAGAGCTCTGGTCAGGAATGCCATTATATTGATGGTTAAGTTTTCAATACAAGAATTTCAAAAGGAACTGGACAATCAGCCCATACTTCTGCTTCTCAGCTTCATCATGCTTGAAATAAACCTCACCCTCTTCCTTCCTGTACCATGGCATAGGTGTGTAATTGCTAGAAACTTCTAGTTTCCTTCACATCTTCTCTCTATCATTCAATGTGCCATCAAATTCTCTTAATTCATTTAGCAGCTTAATGACATATATTTATATAAGTTATTAGAATTCTTGTCTTCCCTTATCAACTGTGAAGCTTTGAAAGAGTGAACTATGCTCCCTATGGCTTGGTTTCCTCATCTGGAAGGTGGAAATAGCAATAGCATGCATCTCTCTAAGATACTGAAAGGATTAAGTTAATCCCAGCACTTAAAAGCCTAGAGAAGTGATCAGATCAAAGCCAGATGCAAAGAATGGTACCCGCTCTTGGCATCACAGTCAATTTTTTAATCACTCTAATAACTTGATTCTCTTTTCTGGCCAATATTTTTTTAGTCCAAATTCCTAACTTTTTCATCTGGGTAAATTAATTATCTAAAACATAATGTAAACCTTTCTAATCAGCAGCACCTACAAAACTGGTCATCTGCCTTTCTTCTTGCTGTCATTTTCACTTAAGAATTTTTATCATGCATCTTCTATTTCTTTGATGAGCTCTTATTGTCCTGCAAATGTCTCCATTGTAAATATTTGAAGAGAGCACCTAAAAGAGTGACAATCCAGTAAATTTCCCCAGTCACATGTCTCCATGCCTTTTAGTCTCTCATGTCTTTAACACACACAATTTATCTGTTATTCCAGTATGTGACTGAACAGGGCATATTGCATTTGAATAATGAAAAGCAATATGTTGCTGGTGTTAGCCTTAGACATTCCCACTTCATGTATAGAACAACTAACAAGCATAGAAGCTTTCGTCCAGAGTGTTTCACTTGGAATTTTCCGTAACGTTTTTTGCACAGTAAGCATATGAATCAGGGCTATTCAACATCTGGTCAGAAGGCCAGCATCATCAACATCACCTAGGAGCCTGTGAGAAATGTTAATTATCAGGCCTCGGGGGAGACCACAAAATTCCAATTTCCAAGGACAGACACAAGAGTATTCTTTGTCACAGGCTTTCTGGATGCTCTTTGGCAAGCCAATGTTTGAAAATTACTAATAAGGATGATTTTTCCCAACTATACTTCAAGACCTGCTAGAGTCAAGCTTATTATTAATACAGTTAGTCATGCATTACTCATCCCATTAAAGAAATCCTGAATGCTATTAGTGATGGATCCAAGTCCTTTATATATCATAGACATTTAAGCACCTTTATGATTGTTCTGTAGAATGTGACCCCAAACAAAAGCTCCAGTGGAAACGTTGAAAACTAAGAGGAATGAGATGGAGATAATTTGTTAGCTCACTGAGATTATGAATTAAAGGAAACAGTGAGACCACCATTCTCACATTTACTTCCCATGTGTGAGCCATCTTCATCCACATGAGATTCTGCCAATGACCCCAAATCAGTAAGTCCAACCAAAGATGAAATAAAATCTCTATAACTATAGTTCAAAAATGTTTCTTTGACCATTATTAGTTGATTATTTCCAATTTTGTCATAGAGAATAAGTCAAGTAGCATAAGCACAGTGATTAATTAAGGATAGTCCAGATAATAACCAAACAGTAAAAGCAGCCTCACTGGTAACTCTTCCCACAGGTTTTGTGTGCCTGTCCACTTACAGGTACACAACATGCCAAGTAATTGTCACATACTCACTTCCAGGTAGCACAGTCCGTACATTATAGCAATAGACTAAATTTTGTTAATGGATGCTAGATATCAAAACTTTATCTGTGTATATTTACAAAACCATATATCTGTGCATATATGTGGATAATAATTGTTAATGAAGAGGGAAGACATGAGAGTGGTTTGAAATTTATTGTAAATTCAAAACTAAGGGGGGAAAGCCTTAGTTATTACCTGCAATATAAACAAAACAATCCTTAATTGTGAAAAGAAAAACCTGTATGTATTTTTTAGCTTTTAGGAATTTTAGAACAGGCTAGGATTTAGGATTAATTTAGTTCTTTAATATATTATTTTTATCAGTCTGAAAAGGCCTACTGTGTTAAGGGTCACTGATCTCTGAAGCCAAAGAATGATCTTCATTTTCAGCCTTTGAATGTGAAGCACAACCTTCTGTAATGATTCCGAGTTCTTCTGTGTGAAGGCACAGCGCCTCTTACTTCTCCCATCCTGAAGTATGAGTCTCTTCTCTGCCTTCAATAGCAACTTGGACATGCCTCTCTGTCCAGTGTGGAGGAATAATCCACTCACTCACACACCTTCCACACAGAAGAGCAGGTGCTAAGTAGGACCTGAAGTCTTTAGCAACCAGCAAAGTTATATGGCACAAAGTCAGAAGTCTTAACATTAAAAGTAATGAATATCATCTTGATAGGTAAAAGAGGGACTGTAGTAATTAAAACATACAGGCTACATGAACATGTATAAAACTTATACAGCTACAAATAATTTTACATCTATCTATATTAAATTTACTCCTATGAGTTCTATTCCAGCCTGTCAAGAAATTCCAAAGCTTTATTCTGTCTTACTTATGAAGGACATACTAAAAAATAGTCTGGTCTAGTATTTAACCAGTCATTTAGTACACCTGTCTGTTCTTAGCCTTACCACACACTTTTTCTAACATAATTTTTTAAACATGATTAATACTCCCCATTTTGAAAATCATGCTTAATGGTAGCAAATTTTATCTAGAAAATAATATGTGTAAGGACAGTGTGACCTGCATAAGTTCTTTTAATTCGTTTGTAATCTGGAATGAGTGGTTTAGAAGAAAAATTGTTCTATTGTCATTCTTATTCATAAATGTTACAAACTATTCCATCAGAGTAGATGAAAGGATCAGTAAATGAGGATATGACAAGAAACCATACTAACTGTACCTCTCTGAATCCATGTGCTGAGAGACTATCTCCCCATTCCATCATGATTGCATTAGGAGGTATGGTTTCTGAGAGGTGGTTAGGAGTAGACAAGGCCTCAAGCCCTCCTCATTCCTCTGCTAGGCTCTCTGCCCATAAAGATATAGGCAACATAACATAAGCCAGTAGATCCTCAAGACACAGGCCATTCTGGTTCTCTGGGCTGGAGTACTCAGCCTTGAAAAGAGTGAGAAATACAGTTCTATGATGTGCCTGTCTTCTAGGGCATGGCAATTTGTTACAGTAGTCCATGCTGAAATCCTGAGAACCAAAGGTCCTGGTTCTAATCTCAACTAATGAGTCTTATTGAAATAGCTCACCACAGCTTTGGATTCCATAACTGTAAAATCCAAGGTTAAGGAATGATGTTTAAGAACCCTGTCAATTGTTATACTGAAAGTACTTGCCTGTCCTAAATTGCTTTGTATTGCTGTGACAAACTACCACAGCCAAAAGCAACTTGAAAAGGAAAGGGATTATCAGATTTACATGTTCAGATCACAATTTATCATGAAGCAAACTCAGAAGGAAGTCAAGGCAAGAACTGAAAGAGAGTCCATAGAGGAGTGCTGCTTGGGATGGAGATATCTTAATTAAGGGAGCCATTTTAGGGTTGGGCAAGAGACTTGACTCTAGAGGGGTTCACAGGTGTCCAAGGAGATGTCCCTATCTTGTTCCTTGGGCAGCTGAGGAGAGGGCGCCT
>LOEQ01000432.1:42670-53593 GCA_001685075.1 Bramus lutescens | reverse complement strand
TCTCTCTCTCTCTCTCTCTCTCTTTCTCTCTCATACACACACACACACACACACGCGTGCACATCAAACTAAGACATAAAATAGGCAAAGCCGCTGAGAAAACATGAATTTATATATGTATTTTAGGGAGCTGCTTCAGCAGAACAATGAAGAGCTTAGAAACCTAAGACTGTGCCTCCCATTCTGGAGATGGAGACATCTAGACAGATTGAAGTAATCTGCAGGAAGTTAGGCTGACAGTAGGTGATGATATGTGATGATTAAGAAGAAAAACAAAAGGGACATTTTTAAAATATATTTCTTTCCTCACAGATTTTCACATTTTCAACTGATTTATAACTAGCAACTTTTATCAGCTGCTTTTTATATTAGTTATTCCATGTTTGCAAACTTTCTTACAGTTGCTCTTTTCATTCAATGTTGCTTTAATGGCGTAAAAATTTAGAATTTTTACATTAGCTTCAATAATTGCAAATACACAGATTCTCAAATCCATCAGTCTCTGCTGTTGAGTACATTCTGGGAGCTGAACATCAATAACTGTACAGAAACCTGTAGCTAGAAAAACAAAAATTGACCTTAGGAAAAAGTAGCATTTTACTGCCAAATAAGAAACTCCAAGAAGAAAGTAGATCCAGGAAGAGATGGGCACAGGGCATTGCTGGAAGAAATTCATTTGCAGACAGCACAGAAAGCAAAGGGTGGAGACATAAATTACAGACATTGTTTCAAAAGGTAAATCTGAAGTTGTGGAAACTAATCAGATGAAATAAGTCACTGTCACAAAGATACAAAGATGAGCACTGTATGTCTCAGCCACTTAATGATGTCATAATTGAGCATATCAAATTGGGATTTGACGGTGTAGCTTTGAACTTTACAAAAACGAACACAAGAGAAACTTGAGAGCATCTGTCGTGGAGTGTGGTAAGGGATCCTACCTGTCACATTACTCAGTACCCCAGGTATGAGATATATGCTAATATGAGATGTTTTCTTCAGTAGTAACCGTAAAAAAGCATTCATTTTCTCGAGAAAACTTTTCTTCCTTTCTGTTTCTTTTCTATTGTTGACTCAAATTTGTGGGATGAAACAGGACATTCTTAAAATTCACACTAATGTAGCATAGGTAGCTTCATCCTTCTTACATATTCCTTCTTCTGAGAATAAAATTTGAAATTTCGTAAGTCTTAGTTTTGGGGAAATCACTTGGACCAAAAAAATAAAAAAATAAAATCTCGGGTTTTCATTGTCTTTGCAAATGCAACTATCTTTGAATACAGTCATCCTGCTGGGGATTTTACAAGTTCCGCTTCTTTTCATGGTGTGTGCATGTATGTGCGCATCTTCATATGTGTGCTAGTATGCATGATTATATGTACATGTGCACACATGTTCACTTTCATGAGGAAGCCAATCATGATGTCACTTGACTTCCTCAATCATGTTCTATTCCTAAGGCAGTGTCTCTGACTGAACCTAAAACTTACCAACCGACGTCAGGGATCACTCTGCTGCAGATCCCCGTGTGGAATTACTGGTTAAGAGTTACTGCCACAGCTGCCTTATGTATTTGCTGGGGATGAAAACTTAGGTCTTCATTCTTGTATAATACATAGGATCTTTTCTAACCAAGAAATCCCCTTTCCCCCAAATCAATCCCAGTTCTATATTTCCTTTCCTCAGTAAAATAGTTTTACTTTTTAACATGGCATCCTCTTTGATTTCATAACATTATTTTGTATTGGATCTTTGTTACTTACTACTTTGTCGGCCTTTCAACTTAATCAGTCTTGAACAATACCAGACATCTCTACCTGACAATAGCCAACTAGTGGGATTATGTTATCTTCTAAGGTATTAATTCTGATTTTTCCAGGAGCTGTTTTCATGGCTTATTATTCCGTTTTTAATTCTGAATCTGACAGATTAATCAATATTTAAAATTATATAATACACCCAAGGAAAATTCTAAAGTTAATCAAAATGTCCTATAATATTTTGTTTTAAATACTCTTTTTGTTTAGGACAATCTAAATTGAATTAATTGAATGCACACTTCTATGGCACATCTGAATCCAGGGTATCAAAGGAGTCCAATTTGTAACAATGAGAATGGCTAGATATGCATGTACAAGCAAGGACCTTCAATTCCTCCAAATGTCCCACAACTCCATTAGGAAATATCCAGAGTATTGCCATGGTGTTTCTTCACACACTTCTCCTAAGTCTACTAGAACCTTCATATTTTGCTTCTCCGGACCTTGGCCACTTGTAACCCCAGGCTATGTGGAACTCTCCTAAGCAACACTGGGAGTTAGCCATTAGTAAGACAGGGACCACATTCAGGTTCCTTGGTTCTTCTTATGCTAATGATAGTTGTCTAACTCCTTAGTCACTGTTAATGCAGACAATAGTTCCAATTTATGGTTAGTTCACTGTTTGGTGTTTTATTTCATCTTACAAAGTACCATTAATTCAGTAGGGAAAAAAATCTCCCAATCACATTTGGGGGAGTTTTTTGAATATAAAACCTCAGCTAAGAAATATAATCCTGACGTGTCTTCTAAATGTTACAGAGACTGATTTAGTGGCTACCCCTGCTCTCTGTCCTTTGTCCTAGGCCTATAACAACTTTCTCCTAGAACAAACACCAGTCCATCTAAGCAGTTAACAACATCTGTTTGAATAAATACTTGCTCCATAACCCTCTTTGACTATGGAAGCATCTGTAACCCAGAACTTCTATCGTGTTAAGCTGAGTTAATCCCATGAAGATACAGTCATCATATAAACCAGTAAATAGTAAAAACTCACCCAGAACATACCAAGTATGATCCTCTTGGATCATTACGAATACTTCTTTTGATCTGACATCCCTCTCTCCTTGAGAAACTAATGAAAAGTATTAACTGTAATGTTTCAACTGTCTACAACCAGATGCCATGTTTTATGGACAGTAAATCGTGAAGAAAGGTTAACAAGGTAACTTCTACAAAAGAGAAAACACAAAAATTAGTTTCTATATCTAGATAAGTTCTTATTTATTAAATGCTTAAAATATGGTGATTTAAAACAAAATATATGTTTAAAATAAATTTTATATAGACATATATATATACATATATACACACACACACACACACACACACATACACACACAGAGGAGGGATTTCTTAGAGTTTGTGCTCATCTGGCATGTGCTCACTCAGGCAACTGAATTCACATTTAAAGTCAGCTATGGGCAGTGCTCCCTGGGGAAGCAGATCTAATTTGTTTTTTTTTTTTGTCTTCAAGACTATACAAAAATTCTTCAAATTGGGACAACAGCATTCCAAGAATGGAAAATACATACGAGCACTTATCATCTCCTTACTTGTATCATATTCACTATGGCCCACTGGTCAAAATAAGTCACATTCCTAAACCAGACTCACTGGGGGGCAGTCCACATGAATATAGGTCTGGGAGAGTCGGGTGCATTGCAAACCGTCAGTACAGCTGCTTACTATGGTAGTTCCATTCCAGGGCTGTTACTTATGGCCAAAACCATTCCAATCCTTGGCTCATGTTACTCCTTAACAAAATCTCTTTCTTATTTTTGCTCATACCTTATCTTTTGGAGCCCGGAGTATTTTTATAAGTGTTCTAAGATCATACCAGTCATCATATCAGAGAATGAATGCTTATGTAGGATTCAAAAGTATTTTAAAATTTAAAATGCACCATATGCCACAGCAAATGCTCACTACTAAATTCTTAAAGCTCTTATGGAAGGAATAAAAATTCCTTTGAATATAAGTGCAAAAGCCTTTAAACACATCAGGGTGAGCAGTTCCCCCACCAGGAAGAAATGCATCATTCACTATTGATGTCCCCGAATCAAGCTCTGGAGTCGCTTTGGGTCTGTAATCAATATTGAATGGATTATCATACAAAATGTCCAAAATGTCCAAAGCCTTAAACTTAAAGAATCACTTTCTTTTGGTTGATATGCCCAAGACTCTGAGGGGCCAGAGAGACAATGTCAGAAAGTACTGCGAACAATCAACCATCTGCAAAGCAGTCAGAGTTAACCACGGCATGAGAAAATATAAACTTTAAGAACTCATTTTCACCTTACAGATTGTTACCATTTTTATGGGGTTCTGTGATTACTGCAATGATTTTAACAGGTAAAATAATTATAATGCAGAACCTTTGAAGTTGTGGCTACACTTTTGTGTTTAGTGTTATTTTGTTACTGGTGTTATTTCAAAAATCACCAATTCAATCATATCAAGATGTTTTTTTCTTGAAAATAAACATCTGTTAGAAAGAGAAAATATGCCCATGTGAAATTCTCAGTTAGATGGGGTTACCTGGACTGCAGAAGCTGTACTGACAAGAGCTAGCACAGAATACCACTAACAGAAAAATAAAGTCTGAATGGTCTTTCTGACTGCAATGATGCCAAATGAGGTGTTATTAATGTGCCGAAGGAACAGGGTGCTTCGGAGCCTTTCCAGTAAGGAGGCAAGTGTGGAACTTATGCACAGAGGAGCTTTTTTTATGTTGTTGTTAAATTAGGCCAACAGCAGAGTTATTTTTAGATCACTTACTTTACTTTCTCTTCTTAATGGGCTGGTATACAAAATAGGACAGAAAATGCACCATATGTCACAGCACATGCTCAATCCTAAATTCCTAAAGCACTCAGGAAAAGGAGAGATCTTTATCTTAAAATATGGGATTTTGCATTCGGATTAAGTTAAGAGAGTGGAGGTCTGGGAGGTTTTTTGTTTGCTTGTTTGTTTGTTTTATCATTTAACAACAAAGCACATTCTTTTAAGATAAGTTTTGAAAAATGCCACTTGAAAATAAGCTATATGAAAAGAAATAAGGTTGGAATGAATACAGCCCAGGTCACAGTTATGATTGTAAGTCAGCTTATATATTAAGCAGCATTTCATATTCAATAGTGATAAATCAAAAATTCCCTAAAGTTACAAACTTTAGGTGATTCACCTATTTGATTTTTTTATATAAAATCAATGTAAAGTTTCTTTCAAGTTTTTCAAGCTTGTAAAAATAAGAACTTTTAAAACTTCCTTTTTGCATTTTAACATGTGTATTGATTCAAGGCTTGTACCCCTACCCCAGAAAAGGGAATTGCTATTTGAGATTTACAATAACCGAACAGCTTTGCAAATATGGGACAGAATACAAGACATCAAAGACACACAGGAATTTGACACATACCTTGTAATAACGAAAAAGGAACTCACAGATTTATTAAGTGTTTAAAATCAGTTCAACAAATATAGTTACACAACAAAACTTTCACCAAGCTCTTCGCAATGCCCTGCTTTCACTGCAGCAAGCAAACTGCAAGGCAAAAATAAAATTGTGAGCTCATTGGTGTGTCTCCCACTGAGGGACAGCTAACAGTGAAGATAAAGGTACAGAGTGCTTATCGCCCCCTCCACACACACACACACACACACCTGCGCACACAATAGCAAGCGAAATATAAAAAATGTAGGCATTCCCTTGTACATTAATTGATGAAAGATTTGTTCAAGTTCTGTGTGTTAAGTATAAAGTCCTATTTTCCTTTTGAAATTGGGGCAGACAAATATTTTTTTATAATTCATCATCCTATGTAACCTATATTCAGCAAATTAAAAGAAGCAAGACAATATAATATTCTAAACTAATATAGGCATTTGTGGATCTAGAAATTAACTTATCAATAGCTTTGTCATAGCCACCAAATTACAATTCACTAACAAAATAATGTAAAAATAAGTTAATGTATGTCGTAAAACTTGGAGTATACAGGGCATATTTATTATTGTTGTTGCAAAACATATTTCTGTATATAAATGTTATCTTAGACATATTACAAGTCTCACATTTGTAAATACTTTAAGATAATATTTTTATACCACTTTATATATTTGCTCATTTGTAAAAATAAATGCATCATAGTTGTAAAATATGTACTAATATCTTTAATAATTACAATATTTAATTGGAATACTTGGCTAAATATAAAAATAAAAATCACAATATCTTGTCAAAAGGAAAAATCGTAACAACTGCAGACACCTGAGGCAGTAAAAACCTAAATGGCTGCTTTTAAAAGAGAGGGGCCTGGGATGGAAAGGAGAGGACACATCTGTATGCACTCAGACACCAGGCCTGGCTAGGAAGCAAAAGTCATCTCTAAATTGATTGGGACATTTTTGGAGATCAAATCAAACAGCTCTAAAGTAACTATCCCTGACGTTAACACCAAAACTAAAGCACTAACATGCTTTACTGGCCATTTAACCTGCTTCATACTTACAGCACATTTTTGTCCAGGAAAATCAGTGGCACAACTATTGGCATATTTTAAAGTAAGAAACAAAATCTACCAACGTTCTTAGCAGGTAATGTGGACCTGGAATATGCCTCAGCAATTTATTTTCACTATTTGCTAAATATATTTAAATTAACTAATGTTCATCATTACTCATCCATTAAATTTAAGTACAATGGCATCCCAAATCCAACATTTTATGAAAAGTATTTGCAAGGCTGAACTAGATCTTGAAAGCCTAAAAAAAATGTGTGTATTGGCATAAATTCAATTATTCCCAATCAGTAAGTCCTTTCCGTGCTACAATATGGCATAAGAATAGCTACTACCCACATACAGTAACCACTTTTAAGCATGTGCTTCTCATTGTAGGATCACTAACATATGCTTACAACTCCAATGAGCTAAAGAATATGTATTACTTGCCAAACCTTTCTTCCACTGAGCACATATCTTCTCAGCAAATAATTATTTCCAGAGAAATGGGAAAAGGAATCTTGCTCCTTTGACTGTATTATCCTATGCCTTTTCTTGGTATGAGAGAGCAAAGAAGACACAGAAGTTAAAGGTTTCCTTAAGTGTTCTTCCTAAATCTTTTCTACTGCTTGAAATCAATAAGGAAATGCCTGATGTTTTCAATCTAACTTCCCAAATGCCAGCATGGTTCATGGTAGCCAATAGGATGCTCAAGACATGGTACTGCGGTCCAGAACCTTCCTCTACAGAGTTCGCATCACAAGATAAAATGATCCAGACTACCGATCACAAGGGAGAGGATTCAAATTGCTGCTGAAGAAGGCTATCTCATTTATTAAAGAAAAACATCAAAAACTGCTTCATTTCAGTACCAAAGAAAGGCTCCTCTAACATAAAGCATAATTGAGAGGCAATTTTCACCTTAGATACAAGACTAGAAAGTTTTCAGAAAGAACAGAATTCAAAACAACAAAAAATTATCATAAACATAAATGGCATGAAATCATGCTATCTAAATCCACAAATGGAATGCAAGAAAAACACTAACTGAAGTCAAAACAATATTCAGAAGAGGAGACTCTTTTATTTATTATTTATTTTACAGAATTTATTTTCCAAAACTTCATTTTGCAATGATTAATTGATTATTCTAAAATGATTGCATTTAAAAGCAAATCAAGGTTGAAGGCTTTTGATATATCCTTAAAAGAAAATGCTGCAAAAGTGAAATAATCTGAAAGTAAAATAGGGCAACGTCTAGTTTTGCCACATCTAATAGCTTCAGAGAACTTCATGAATAAACAATTGTAACATCACTTGCAAATACCACAAACAAAATACAAAATTAATTTTTAAGCTTCAGGTTTTTTCTAAGAATAAATTGGTTCAAGCAGAGACAATATTTGACTTCTGAGCATATCGATGAAATCATATTTTCCTCCAAAGAATTTTCCTGGATGGGTTCTTTGTAAGTGAACTGCTTGACCAAAGGGGGCAAAAAGCAAGGAACTTGATACCCCTGCTTCTGGTAAATATGTTTCCCTTGCTTCCAGATGCTCATCACTCTCAGGGTCATGAGGGAACCTCTTCAACATAAAGAGTTGCCTAATAAACCCAGCTCTCTAGTTCATAAGACAAAAAACATGCAGAACAAAGAAAATTTTATTTTTAAATAGGAAATCAAAACAATCTTACAGGAAAGATGGGGGGGCTAAAAAGGGAATTTTAAATGCATAGTTACAACTGAATTGGGGCGGCTACTATGTAGACTATTGACACACAGTAATTTTTAATTTGAAGGCAAGTTCAACAGTACATTTTTTCATATATACTTTATAGATTTTAAAGATTTATGATTTAGGTTGAGAAATATCATGTCCACAGTCATATGACTAGGCTTTGGCTAAGCTTGGGATTTATTCCCCATCTGTCTGATTACAGGTTTTCAGTGTTGTCAGGTTCGCATCTCTACTAACAGATAACCCAGCCAGGCTTTCACCGAGCTACAAAGACAAGAGAAGCTCTAGAAGACCTCCAGGCAGATAACATCCACAGCCACTCAGAAATTCCGATGTCCAGTTCCTGAGGAGCAGTGTGTTATATCCAGAAGAAAGAATGAAATAAGGAAAGAGGTAACTCTGGGGTCTGGGTTTGCTAATTATATAATAGTGGGGAAACAGAACATACGTCCTTGTCTTCAAAAAGCTTATGATGTATCTTCCTTAAGATTTCCTATAAAGTTGATATAACGATCCAAGTAGAAACATAAGAATTATTTTATCTGTAAAAGTTTTACAAATATGAAAGCTAGTAAGCCTAGTCAAATGTTCACAGTCAAATCACTTGAGAGCTCACAGTAGTATCTGAATTTAGCAATGAAGAGATTCACAGCATTGTTTTGTTTTCATGTTCTGTGTTGTGATTTACTGGACACGGGGAGTTTTTGAAAGTGATGGCTTTAGCGGGTGGTTACAGCTCCTGAACTTAATATTCGAGTAAGTAAATTAAATTTAAACACTAATATTGCAACATAATTTTCTATCAATTTCAAATCCTAAGTTAATGATATTTATAACAGTTCATTCCAGTGGAGGAAATAAATGAATTTCCAATTCTAAACAGTTTGTTGATACAAAAAAATGAGAAAGCTATTCTTTTTTTTTTTTTGGTTTCGTTCTTTTTGAGACAGGGTTTCTCTATGAGAATGCTTTTAGAACTTTTTTTTTTCAAAACACGTAGTGGAATCCTCAGAAAAATTTCAAAATTCCACTTTATTTTTATATAGTTTTAAGTAAAGCACTATGATAATTCATACAGTAAGAATCATGGACACAGAGACATTAACAAAAGCCTTGACTTTGGTTCTGGGGGAATACTCCAGAGAAACAGGCACAAGTAAAACATTCCACCTTTAAACAGACTAACAGCAAAATTATCTTTGTCTTATCCCCTCTCACATTTTTTCCAACTCTGTCCTACTTAAAGAACTCTAGTAATATACCTTTTCTTTATGCAATTTGTTCTTTTTTATATTTATTTATTATATATACAATATTCTGTCTGCGTGTACAACTGCTGACCAGAAGAGGGCACTAGACCTCATTACAGATGATTGTGAGCCACCATGTGGTTGCTGGGAATTGAACTCAGGACCTTTGGAAGAGCAGGCAATGCTCTTAATCGCTGAGCAATCTCTCCAGCCCTGCAATTTGTTCTTTATACATGAAATTGCAGGTTTCTGTTCCACTTAGCCAAACAAACTCAAAACCAGAAAATCCAGATCAGACATGGTATTCAGCCTTGTACCAGTTTACCTTAAATTATTCTTGTGAACAGCAAAAGTATCTCAGTGAAATTTTTGACTTAATTATATTGTAGCCAGGATGTTTCCTCAACAGAATCATGTTTAAAATATTTAAAAAGTATCCTGTTCAACTGTATTAGAAATTTTTAGTTGAATAAATATTTCTATATCCTAATAACAAATGATGACTGATCTCTACAGCTAATGGTATATTTAGCTTGATTTGACATAATTTACTTAGGTGTTGTCTTAGTTCAGGTTTTTATTGCCATGATGCTATGATGCTATGACCAAACAGAAACTTAGGGAGGAAAGGGTTTATTTGGCATATACCTCCACTTCTTAGCCTATCACCAAAGGAAGACAGGACAGGAACTCCAACTGGGCAGGAACCTGGAGACAAGAGCCTCAACGCAGAGGCCATGAAGGAGTGCTGCTTACTGGCATGCTCAGCCTGTTGTCTTTTAGAGCCAGTACCACCAGCCCAGGGATGACACCACCCACAGTGGGTTGGATCCTCCTCCATCAATCACTAATTAAGAAAAGTGCCCTTCAGGCTTGTCTAAAACCTGATATTATGGAGACCTTTTATTTTTTTTAACTTTCTTTATATCTATTCTTTGTGTCTTTCACGTCACGAATCTCGATCCCATTCATTTCCTATCCCGTCATAATTGCCCTCTGCCTTTGCAGCCTCTCCCCCAAAATAAAATAAAATAAAATTTAAGAGAAAAAGAAAAAAATTGAAACTGCAGTGTGACTCAGTGAGTTATGCAGTAAGCCCTTTTATTCATGTGGCTTTATGTGTAGCGTTCACTGAAGGCTCATTGGTCTGGCTCAAGGCCTCCGGTTTCTGCTACACTATCGATGCTGTGTCCTCACTGGGACATCTTTTGGATATCCTTTGTTGCCCTATGTAGTGAAGATACTGCAGCTTTGGGAGGGCAGGATCTGATCTTTCATGTGCTCCAGCAAATCACAGAAGGGGTGGACTTTGGGCTGGCCCAACTCATAAATAACCCTTTCTCTGGGTCTGTGTAGTTGTGAGTTTGGTCAACTGTCTGGCTCTCCTATCTTCACCAACATGGTGAACTCTCTGCAGCTTTAGCCCCTGCAGCGATGAGCAAGGGGTGGGACCAGTTCTCCTGCTTTCACCTCAGGGCTGGCTCTCCCACACCTATGCTTCAGGACCAGCTCTATTGTGCTGCCCACATGAGATGTAGGGGTCAGTCTTCTGAGTGCTGCAGGTAGTGAGGGGCAGGAACAGCTCTCCTACACTTATGACCTCAGGGCC
>LOEQ01000432.1:24253-38907 GCA_001685075.1 Bramus lutescens | reverse complement strand
ATGGATGGATGGATGGATGGATGGATGGATGGATGGATGGATGGATGAATAAAAAGAAATCAATCTGGCAGATTTGTTAAAAATAAGATGTGCCCAAACTTGCTTCTGTTACTGACATTGTTACCAGCTGAGGAGATCAGAGTATCTGAACCAAGAAAGTATGGGGAAGTTCTCTCCTAGCTAACTTGGACTTAGGTCATTTACTATTTGTGTAAATTTTCTCAACATTTGGGAAAAGATACATTCCATGGATCTCTCCTACTACTGCATATTTTGCAAGCAGAAGTACTTTGCTTCTTTCAATCTGTACTAATTGTTGATGGCCATTGAAATAGAAAGCCTAGGATTATAGAGGAGACGCCTCCTGAAACAATGGACACGAGTGGTTATCATTGCTTATCATCACTGCCTTTCCTAAATTGGAGTTTCATCTCTGTGTAGACACTCCCCAAGTGTGCATCTTTAGTCAGTGCCACGGGCTCTATTCTTGGGTACTGTATGGCCAATCTTTTAAAAGATAATTGAAAGAAATATATAATAAATTAATAGTAGTTATTGGTTGCATAATTTCTGACAAAGAAAAAGATCAGAACTACTTTGAACAATTGACAGCATATGAAACTGATTAAAGAGTCACAAATTTGACAAAGATACAAAACACATATAAAAGCAAATGATTCCCATTCTATACTAACTGTTATTTATATAAAATAAATGACAGGAATGTTAAAAAAGAAATTAGTTTGCTAACAAATACTGGGCAGACCATGCTTACTGTGTTCAATTCATCCCTTAATACATGTTACAAGGAAAACTCAGCAAATATTATTTTTCTTAAATGCATTATTTTGGTACATAGATACTGTTTGAGAAAACTGAGTTTATTAGACCAAGAAAGATAGAAAAAAACTCTTGAGAAAGACAACTCCAGATATACAAAAGGTTGTATTATGAAAAATTCTGGGAAAATTGAAGACATGAAGACAAAGCAAGGGCTAATTGACTACAACTGAGGTCATTCAAGGTAAGAAAGAACTTTACAGCAACTAAACCATGTTGGACTGGACATTATGACAGCACATTCTGTTTGTTTGTTTATTCATAGAAGTGCTAGGAAGCCATTCTCCAAGATTACATAAGGTCAGTTCCTCCTCTGCATGCAGATGCCCACATAGATCAAACACAGCAGGCACAACCCCACACTGTCCATGCTGGCTTCATTTCCATTTCAACATACCCCCTTCTGTTGTGGAATGTTATTTTAAAATATGCTACATTTTTTTTGCTATGGAACATTTGTTTAATGATGCAAAGATGCATTTCATTCTTTTATGCTGAATTTGTTAACTCTGCGAAGCTGCATTCCCTTGCCTGTCTAAATGCTTAATAAATAATAATAATAAAAATATATTAAATAATAATAAAGAGCTGAACTTCCAATAGTGAGACAGGAAAAAGGATAGGAGGGGCTGTCAAGCAGAGAGAATAAATAAGAGGAGAAATCAGGGAAGAGAGAATAGGAGCAAGGGGAGAAGGAGAAGAGGATATCAAGGGCCAGTCACCCAGCTACACAGCAAGCCATAAAGTTAAACAAACGCAACATAAAAGAAACAAACATATCTGTGCATCACTGAACAAACATTCTGCAGCATAAACAAAGAAAACACATCTTAAAATAATATTCTGCAACACCTTCAAACTCTTAATTTGTTCTTCAAAGCTCCTCTGAACATTCCCTTTTTGTATATATTGCTGCCCATAGACAATTTGATGGACACTTTCAGATAACAATCTCCAAGCTACATTTCAATTAGGCTTTGAATAGGGATTAGAGAATTAATTTAATTTTATTATTTCAAAGATACTTTTCTACTCTCGGATTCTTGTATTCTTCTTATTAATCTTTCCATGAGTGTATGTGTAGTTGAAATGAAATACGGCCACTGATTGAGAGATGAATAAACAATTGAGTATTATTAAATAGTTGATAATGAGCCTCTTTCTTTTGAAAGACATAATTACATGAATAGACCTCATCTATTCCAATCAAACAAAAATTCCAAAGACTATAAAGATATAAAAAATAAACACCTATGGGAACCAGGACATTTTTTAAAATGAGAGCAAGAGGGAGAGACTGATAGCAGATCTAGGACTGGGAAGAACTTTGACAAAACCCTAAGATTAGTCATAGATATTGTTAAACAGGGAAGATAATTTTGTTCATATATATGTTTATCTATTATATATATATATACATATTGTTCAGTTCATATATATGTATAGGTTGGTCAGCATTTTCTTGGTCATATATATGCATGGATATATATGTGTGTGTGCGTGTGTATAAGATTATATATATATATATATATAATATACACACACACATATGGACAAGTGTATCTGAATGAAAGCTGAGAGAATTCAAAACCCTAAGCAATTACAAAGGAAAAAAATCAAATAGATTCTGGCAATGACAAGAAAGTTAAAACCACACAGATGCACCTCAGACTCAATGGTTACCAAGGAGCAGGAATCAGGGAGGACAACTGAGAGGTAGATATATGGAAGAAACGAAGGTAGTGAAGCAGCCCTGCATTTCAACTGTGCTAGCAAGGGATGCAGCTCCATACTCATCAAAATGTAAAGAATCACACTGAAATGGAATAAAGTTTACCATATACCAAAATCTTTCATGGAAAATGGAGAAAGTAACTTAAAATGATTATGAAAGATTAATGTTTTCAGATGAATCTTCATTAACAAATCCTATTAAAGGTGATCATTTTCTGAGGAAAAACACGAGGCTGTGAAATACAGAAACAAATATCTTACCCTAAAATGAAACTTCAAATGTATAACAATTTTTCTTTTTGTAAATAATCAAGTACATTTACCCTGTTTCATGACTTGTGTAGAAGTAGAATTATTCATTCACATTCAAGTTTTAAAATATCTACCTATAATAAACGCAGCTCCTGTGATAACAAATGAACATTGATTTCATGGTCCATGAGTTCTGTATTTTTGCTGTCATATTTTTTGTATGCATAAGCTCAAAATATGCTCATAGTAGGGACTGGAGAGACGGCTCATCAGTTAAAAGTATGACTACTCCTCCAGAGGAGCCAGGTTCTTTTCTTACTATCCACATGGAGGCTCCTCACCATCTGTAACTCCAGTTCAAGGGGATGCACCACCTCTCCTGGGCTTTGCCGGCAGCAGGCACACAGATGATGCACAAACATTCATGTAGGCAAAACATCCATATAACAAAAATTTAAAGTTGAAGTTAGGTATACTTTTCCACTATTTTAATTGGAAAAGGTATCAGACTCTCAGATAATTTTATTTTTATTCACAGGAATGTATATTCTGAATATAGGAATGTATATTTCTATGACAAGAAAAAAAATCTTTTGACATATTAATGACTGCAACTTTACAAGTTTCTAAAGACTTACAGATTCGTGGCTATTCTCCTGAGAAGTTAGAACTTCTTGTATCTGTTCTCCTATATTGTTGACTTTTTGTAGTGGTCTAAATGAGACAAAGAAAGGCACTGAAGTGAAAGACTATATTCTTGTTCTAATAAGTGCATTTGAGATGAGTATTATCCATCACACAGCCAAGGGTTAGGAATGAAAAACAGTAAGCAAGTGTTGTGGTGCTCAAAAACATTTGGCAATACTCATGCAAAGTAGAAAACCATTTCAAGAGACTTGGGTAAAACTTCTGATGCAGTAAACTGTATAATAATCCCCGTTCTTTGTGAGCCAAGCAATGTTGAGAAAGGTAGTGAGTTCATCTGTAGTTCTTCTCACTGCCTTTCCACAGGCCAGTCCGACAGCATTTTCTCAAATTGCCTACCTTTGCTTACATAACTTTAGCTTCTGTCAAGCTGAGAAAAAAAAAACGAAACAAACTACCCAACTTTGGGGGAGTGGGCAAGACTTATTTGACTGACAGGTTATGTCCCATCCTGAAGGGAAGTTAAGGCAGGAATTGAAGCACAGACTGTGGAAGAATGCTTGTTTACTAACTTGTTCCTCCATGCTTTCTTAGCTACTTTTACTATACAGCCCAGGCTCACCTGTCAAGAGATGGAAGAACCTGAGTGAACTTGTCTCTCCTATATTTATCATGTGAGTAAGCAAGAAATTATAGCAAGAAATAAAATGTTCCTTGCCCCCAGACATGTCATCTAATGGAGGAATTTCCTCAACTGAGATTGTCTCTTCACACTCAAGCCTAAGTTTGCATGAAACTGGCATAAAGGAAACAATACAGTCCATCATTTGCAAATTTTACACATGAACAGATCACTGTTAAGCCATAATTATCTCATTCTTGTTTGTGCCCAAGATGTCTGTCAACATTATAATATTAATACAGCACAACATTTTTTTTAAAAAACCCAGTCCGTAAAAAATCCAATGCTTTGAAAATTCAACATCTCTTTAAAATTCTAAAATCATTTAACTGTGGCTTCCTATAAAAAAAAAATGAAAGCTTTCTTACCTCCAGAAGGGGAGAACAGATGCATAAAAACAATTACACTTAAGCAAAACAAAATCCAACAAGTAGCTCCCAGTCTTGTAGCCTAGTGTCTGACATCTAGGACTCATGATATTCTGGGCTCCAATACGCCTGGGCAGGTCCAGTCCTCCGGCTTTTCCATCGTCAACACATACACAGCTTGTCTGGCAGGCTCAGGCTAACTGCACTGTTGACCTTGGTGGTCATCCCAGTCCTGGGACCTCCGATAACCTGGGGTCCACACTGAAATTGGGACTGCACACACTCACCAATGGCTCTTCCTCATCTCTCAAAGAGTCAAGTCTTAACTTATATTCATGACCCCTTCATGACTTCAAAACGAGCACCATATAGAAGACTCGAACATTGTCAAGTCCTGCTTCCAGCTTTAGATATGGCCTTGGGCTCCTCTAGACCACAGTTTCTATGGGCTAACTTGAGGAGGGGGATATCTGTCAGAAGATTTCACCTTCAGGATGCTAGTCTCTTACTAATCAAAGCTGATTCTTTAGCACTAGCTGACCAGCATCTATTGTCACAGTGGAGAACAAGTTTCATTTTTACTAGTTTCATAGAAAATATCACACAAATAGCCCCCAAAGAGTCCTTGCTTCCCTCTGAAACTATAAGTCAGGGCTTGTGTTGTCTGTAGTTCTCTCAATAAGAGTCTTTCACTCAACAGCAGAACAGCCCATCAAGCTCCAAGTATTCAAGGTCTTTTCAGCCCTCCCTCCTATACACCACACTCACAGCCCATTATCTGGTATCGATTTCAGCTTTACTCTGTTTTCTTTTGCTGTGATAAATACCATGGCTAAAAGCAACTGGAGAGGAAAAGGTTATTTGGGTTGCAGGTCACACTCACCAAGGAAAGCCAAAGTAGGATCCTGGTGGCAGGAACTGAAGCAAAAATCCAGGAAAAAAATCTGTTTACTAGATTGCTCCTTCTGGCTTGTTTAGATGCTTGTCTTATGTAGTCTAGCCCCACCTGCCCAGATATGGAATCACCCTCCATGATTTGACTGTTACATCAGTTATATATAAAGAAAATGCGTCACAGACATGCCTACAGGAAAGTTGGAGACAATTAAAAACCAGACTGTCTTCTCAGGTACATTTACATTTGTGCCAAATAAATAAAAATCAACCCACACCATATGAGGGGTATATGCGAGCTATGTGATCCCAAGTGCAAGCAGAGGCTAGAAAACAACTTTTAGGATCCTACAAATGAGTCTTGAGGCTCGAACTCAGATAATCAGGCTGAGATAAAAGCATCTTGACCTCTGAGAAAGTTGGCCAGCTCTCTAATTTACTAATTATAAAAAGACAAAGTTTATCAAATACATGTCCAGCTATTTCTGCAATGGTATTATCAACAGCTAAATATATGCCTCGGCAGAGGACCAGGACAAATGTGAGTAAATTAATATTTATAGAATGTGAATTCTCTGAACCTCAGAGAAGAGAATTCCAAGTGGTTCAGCGCATTTCTTGACCTTTGTTCATCACCTCCACATATCATTCACCCTTGTTTTAGCATCCTGGCTAAATAAAAGGAGGCTCTGCTTCTTGTCTGGGAAAAGAGTGATCTAGAGACCTTATGGATAAAACAACATGAAAAACAGCCTTCAATTTTAAATGAATCATTGTATTTTATGATATATAATAGAAGCAAAGTAATGATAATTTTTGTTGGCATTGTTTCCATTTTCAGATGTATTTTTCTTCTTTCATTCTTATGTATAGATTTATGTGTTAGCAAGTAGGGAATATTTTGTAGCTTCAGACTTGATTCCATATGTTTCATAAGATGCTTTAGTTGGAAGTAATCTGAAAACTAATCCAGTATCTTTTTTTAATTTTGGAAGAAGTATCATCTAAAATCACACAACAATAATAGATATAGTTAGCTGTCAAACCAAAATGTGGGCCTCTAGGTTCTGAACATGGAGATTTGCAGAGTAAGCCAAGCTGACTACTTTTCCTGTCTGGGATAGCAATTAAGATATTTTCAAAACTTTTCATCACCATTCTCATTCTGATATGCAAAATTATCATTAAAAAATCCTTGAATGCAATGTTTCTTTCTTCCAACAGCGACAAAGTATATTGCCAAATAGAATAATCGGATGAGCCATGGAAGACACTGAGTATTCAAGGGGCAGGGAAAGAGGAGAGGGGGACAGGCTTTGTTGGGGAAGAGAAAAAATGTGAAAAAGTCATGGTGCTGCCTTGTTTCAGAGATTCTCAAGCATTATCGAACCAAGGAGATAATAAGAGAAGAAAGAAGGAGAAAATTAAGACAAGGCAGTCTGGGTAGAGTCCTGTTTCTCCTTCCTTAACCATAGAAAATAGTAGAAACTCTGTTCTCATTCTTGAGATATCTGCAATACAGAATATTTTTTAAGCAAGTCAATGAAATATTAGTTATGAACATAGCACTGAGAGAGATTGGCAGTGCTTTGCAGTTATAAGGAAATTGTTGGGCATCTGTTATTCATGTATCAGTAGCCATGGGCAATTTCAACAAAATGTCTGAGGTTTTAAATTTGGAGACATGGACTTTTCATCAAAGTATAAGTCTCCAATTTTCTCTGTTTAAGGCAGAAAGATATGTGTATGGACAGATGGACAGATAGAAAAATTTGTTAACTTACGATGTTTTCAATTATAAAAGTGTAATTTCCATATAGGTATAATCTTGATTTATTAATACTTTTCTCCATATCTCTGCAATCAGTTCCAGAAAAACCTGGTTTACTCATAGTATGTTGAATCTATAGCCATTAGAAACATGTAGTGATACTATTCTTAAGATATAATGCTAAATATGCCAGTTTAACTTGCATTAAAAAGCATTATGTTGAAAAACTCACCCATTGACAGTAGGTATAAATAAGTCTAAAACCAAAAATACCTACTAACAATTTTATCAGTAAAATGCAATATTGTGTCTAAAGAATAAAAAGAAGGAAAGAGATGCAGGAGAAGTGCCATAACTTCAATGTCAGACTGGTCTACATAGCATTTTCCAGGACAGCAAGGGGCTAACTCTGAAGATACAGGAAACTGGTGATTTGTACCCACCAAAGACAAGAGCCATGACTTTGCCAATACAATAGTACATAGTTTTTCCAATGTGGTATGACATTCAAATGCTATAGGATGAAAAACCAAAATAAAATATATTATGAAGGCATTAAAACAAGTTGAGATATGATACAGTTTGAAGTAATACCTTGAGTCTCCTGTAAAATACTCGTTCTTCATTCAATATTGGTTTATGGAGTTCCTAGTCAATGCAAACTGCTGTTCTAAGCACAATTAAAGAACAGAGCAAAACCTGCAAATTTATGGAATATGCATTATATGTAACAATCATGAAAGGTAATTCACACTGGAGCTAGATTATTGTGAAATATTTACCACAGTGGAAATATACCACCATGTAATATATAGTACAGCAGATAGACATCATCATGAAAACACACACACACACTGGATATACTTCATCATGAAAACACACATAGCATGTA
Source organism: Bramus lutescens (assembly GCA_001685075.1). Lineage (NCBI taxonomy): Eukaryota > Metazoa > Chordata > Mammalia > Rodentia > Cricetidae > Bramus > Bramus lutescens. Next base: position 30,829 of record LOEQ01000432.1, on the reverse strand, counting down.
TATCATCATGGAAAACACATCACACTAAAATTATAACATCACTGAATATATGTCACATTGAATCTACATCATCATAGAAAAGACAACATGCTAGATATAAATTGTAATCAAATATACACCACTGTAGATTATTTTATTGCTGATTTTACACCACATTGGTTGTATACCATCATGGAAAATACAACACACCGGATGTATATTATCATTTAATATACAACATAGTGGAGGAACTTTTTACAAATTCCAGTATATGGTAGAGCTATGGAGAAAAATAATATGCCCTAAAATGATGGAGTACAGTCCATAACGATGTGCATTTTATGAAAACAGAGTGTTCTATAGTATAGATACATTGAGCAGGGAGCGGAAGTTGGCAAATACACCTTAGAGTACAGCATTCCAGATGGAGAACAGAAGAAACATACCTAGGTGGGAAACAACCCATTCTATTTTGAACGACATTAAGAAGGGCAGAGTACATTGTAATAAGAAAAACTGTAAGACCTTACATGAGGTCTTTTCATCTGATGAGCCTAATGGAATGCCAAATGTTGAATAGAAGAGTAGCTTACCAAGTCCTAGTGCTAAAGGAGTTTTGTCCCCCATGGAAAACGGAAGGGTGTGTGGAAATCACAAACTAGTGACTGAAATATATAATGGTGCACTTTAACAGTTCAGAGCTTCAGCTTGTGTAGTGAAGACCCATTTAACTGACATTTCTGCTAAACTAAAGGCAGGCTCCAAGTGGTTCAGAGAAGGTATTGAAAAGTCAACACAGGGATTTAGAAAGAAATGAATCAAAACTTTGGGTGAAGTATCAGTGAGGACTAATTTTTAAAAATGTTAAGGCTCCTTTTGGAATTGTGACAACCTACAAGTGGTGAGATTTTAAGATATTTGGACAGTGTTCTGTAGGTGTCTCCTCACTACCAGGCAGGAAGAAACCTCTCATTCACTTCTTTCCTTCCTCGAGTCTTACACGTTAAGCAAGGTTACGTTTTCCTAAGGCTTAGAAAAAAATTACAAAATGAGGGCTCTCATCAGAGGTAAACATCAAAACAGTACAAAGGCGTTCGCAGAACATGCCACCCAGTAAACACAGAAGTTGAGATCAGAGGAGGAAGGCATAAATGAATACCAGGAAAAAGAAACACCTTTATGTTCTTGCTAGCTGGATTTTTTTATTTGGAGAAAGTTCCTTGACCTGTTTTTCCAAAAATATGACATTACAATGCTATAAGCTTTTAGACATGCTGGGAAAATCTTTAAAAGCAACTGTTAAAAACTTAAATAAATTCTAAGTCAACATTCTCTTCACAAAGTATATTTTAAGTCTTTCAAGACATAAATTGAAGGGGATTGAAGAACATTAATAAACTAAAAATGCTGAGAGCTTTAAAACCCCTTGGGAATTCATTTGCTTCACAGTGATGTGCTTTTTCAACATTAAATCTTATTCACTCTTACTAATGAAAATAATTTGCCAGAGCAGAAAGGGATGAAGATGTCAGTTCCAAGTGACACAGCTATCAATATAAAGGGGAGGGATGGTGTGATATCCTTGGTGAATCATAGGAGGAAGAGAGCCGAGCAGAACTGATTGGAAAGTTGAATTCAAGAATGCATACTTCACAAATCATGGCAATCAAAAGGTTAACCAGGGCCAGCATAGGTGGCTTATGGGGAAAATGCTTTTAAAATAGAATTATATACAGATTAATATGGACATAAATGATTTTAGACTTTCAGTTGTAGGTGGTAAGTTGAAAAAAGTGAACAAATGCATGCCAAGTAAAAGAAAATGAACAAGTTCACAATTGCAAAAAGAGTTGAAAGGGTAAATCATTAGCTGTAAATCGCTTATGTATAACATGGTTTCAGAAGTGGAACAGGGTTTATCCTATTCTCTGTTTCAGAAAACACAAACTCCAGTTTAGTTCACTATACAGTGAGACATTTTACTAAAATTAATAAAGCCAACAGAGAATAATACTATATTTGAGGAGACATTAAATTATCTAAGATATTACTTTTAAAAATAGCTTTAACATACAAAACTAAGAAATCAATCAGATCACTAAAAGCAGGCTCTGTTTGCTGTTTGTTTCTTTATTTAATATTAGCAACAATACAACAGCAAATCTAAATCTTCTCTAGCATCTCTCTTCTTACCTCCGTCCTCTGAGAAATAATATTCCTTTACATTTCAACATAAGTAGTTACTTTTGCATTTGTTTTGTCAGGAAAATATAGAGTAGAAGATGGATGAAGACACAGGACATGGGAAAGAAATATATGTACAATAAATCAGAGGTAATAAGACATGTAAATATGCACGTGACAGTAACCATTTATTTTATCAAGCAACATTAGAAACAAGGAAAGAGCCCTAGACAATATGAAAATTCATAGACATCAGCATTAATGACTTTTGGTTTAACCAATGACAAGCTGTAAAGGAGAAGTAAGTGGATTTTTAGACATCCCTCCCAGCATTGCTAAATTAAGATGGAAGATAAAACAAATAAAAATAGTTATCAGTACACTTTGAAGTTCTAATAAACAAAGTAGCTGAAAGTTTAGAACCAAACCATAAGAAAGCAGTAACAGAGAACCTGATAAACCTCATGTAGAAATCTGTAGACAGCAAGCAAAATTTCAAAAGTAAATTATTTTCCTTGATGAGAGAAGTGACCTAACTTTAGTCTCAGAGTATCTAAGGGATAAATGGCTGAGCCTAGAAAATATTTATTTCTTCTAAAGAGAACTAGCAATAGCTTGTAGAATCTGAATCAGCTTTGAACTGTCTGCAAACCAGGAACACCGGAATACATTTCTGTAAAGTTTCAACCATGCGAATTTTTACAGAAGCCCTTAGAAAGCAGTCATTCTGGTTTGGATTTGCTCGGGCTTTTGGAACCCTATAAGTGAGGATTAATTATAAGATTTCTTTCAAACTTCTAAACCAATATTAAAATCTCATTGAGTTTCATTTGGGGACACTACTCAGAACATTTCGATTCCCACACAGACAAGTACAATAAATTATCACAAAGAACATAAAATAGTTTAAGTGTGTCAAATATGAATGATAAGTAATCGGAAATGATTATTACCATGTGTTCTCTGTAGCCAAGGGCCTTTCTTTGACTTCATATAGAAAGGTGGAAATTTCATGTCTCTGTCCTTCATTCAGTTATCTATAAGCATTACAAGTAGCAGTCGGTTCACCATGAAATTGTCAACATTGAAAGAAACAAAGGTGTTGACCAGAGAAAGCTAACTTTCACTCCTAAAACATATCAAATATGATTTCTTTTATGTAATTAGGTTCTGTATTCTTCCCATTTTCTCCTGCCATCAAAATATCTGGTATTTTTTTTACTCTAATCATTACATTGTTATATTCTGTAAGAATCTGAGCCAAACCAGCTGGTTGTCTTTACATATTTGAATATGCTTTCTACAAAATATAATCTGAGAGCCATGCACAAAGAGTTGTTCTGTGTGCCTGAAACTTAAAGAGAATCTAACCTCTATTTATCGATTGTATGCACATATATCAATGTTTGCCTGGTCCCTGATCTATTTTCCTCACATACTAATTATGAGGAGTTCCTTCTTATTTAAAGCTCCTGGATAATAACAAAGTTCAAAGTAAAACTACTGCACTGTCCTCAGATTAAAGAAAGGAAATACCAAAGCTGGATAATTCAGTACATTTCTTTTACAAATAACTTAAGGTTTCATTTCACACCAAAAAAGTATGAATTCTGTGACAATATCCAAAAACATAAGGCAATGATGGAAGAACAATGAGTTGTGTATAGTTATTATTTTCACATGCATGCTCCTTTTAATTACTTGATTTATTGTAATATATGATGAACAGCAATGGATACATTTATGTGTGCAATCTATCTATTGCAATCACGTTTAAGCTGAATGTAAATATTCTTTAATAAATTCTACTTTTTAGACCTAAAAGTGAACCTCTAGAGGATCTTTTTAGACTGTGTGTCCTCTCACACATACCCAGAGGGAGATATCAACAGGTTTCTCCTCTTTCATAAACTACAATTAAATTTTCTTTCACTTAATTTTTGCCATCAGTTATGCCCTCATGCCTTTCTTAAAGAAATGCTGAGCTGTATAGCTACTGAACATGAAGCATTTAAGCAAAAAAAAAAAAAGGGGGGGGATGGAAGAAGAGATACAAGGAAGGAAGAAATGAGGACAGGGAACTAAAACTCTACTGCAGTCATAAAATATGATGGCCCTAATGATCATGGTGCATGTAACTATATGTACTATATTAATGGAGATACAAATAAATCAAAATTGTAAATGGTGTTTAGCAGCATTAAACAAACACTGCATTTAAAAATTCCAGTACACTGAGAATACCCTTAGTCATAACTCATAGTGGCAGAAAAGATAAACAGGCCTCTTTACAACATAAAGCATTTCCTCCAAGAGGTATGGCACATAGCAGACTTTGGGAGGAACGTTTTGGGGAGCCCACCTTCACCTCAGTTTCTACCTCAGATGCAGGCCCACATTTATATAAACTCTTCCCTTCCCTGCTGGGAGTTAGGAGACCACATAAAGATGTGCCTTCCAGGCAAACTTGTTTTTTAAAGCAAATCTCTCCAAATACTTCCAGTTGGAAAATGTCCAGTTCTGCTACCTGACACCAGAGCATTGCTTTCTCCCTTGGGGCTTACCTGCTACTAAGTAACTCTCCTTCCAACTTCCTGTTGGGGAGATAACTATTTGAGTGCTTCTGAAAGTGACTGCACACCTCACACACTCCCACGGAGCGTTTCTATAGTTCATCTCTCTCTCTCATGTCCCCTCTGAGAACTCACCCAGGCCTCTTCAGTCAGCTCACATGGCTAATGTCTGCCCACCTGGGAGCAAGTAGCATTCGAGGAATGAGCAGCAAGATGAAGGAACTGAGTGGATTTCAACACGTGGTGAGAGGAAAGGTGGGGGAGGATGTGAGCCTGGCAGACAGCAGCTGTCCACCAAGTGGTTTAAATCTGTTGCTTAAAGAGCTGAATAAACAAACACACAGATGGGTCTAGTTCCTTGGGGGATTCCCGATTGTTCAGAGCCTCCCAAATCTTGGCCAGTTTGGCCTCTGCACTAAACCCTCTGCAAAATGAACGTTGATTTTCACTTTCAAAGGACACAAGCCTGCAAACATCTTTGTCTTGAAGTTTCTTCTAATAATAAAAGCATGACCCCTTTCTCTTCAGGCCCTGAGAAACTTACCTATGGATTCTTAGGGTCTGGGGACAGGAGGGCAACTTTTCCTTCAAGCACTACAGAGGCTTGGGCCCACTTTTAAGATGGGACTTCAGGACGCATCTGGCCAGGAGGTAATGAGAGGGGCGCTCGATGTGACTGAGACCACCTGATGGATTCGGCCAGCTCCCACAGTCACACATGCCTCTCCGTGAACGGGAACGGGAAGGGGCAGAAATGGCTGAAGAGGCTTTCCCCCAGTTCTGTGCTGGTCCCATCCACTCAGGACTGGATTCAAGGATTACGAAAAAAAGAAGAAAAAAAAAAGAAAGGAAAAGGAAAGAAAGAAAAAAAAGCTGGAAGAAGCCATCCATCCTCACAAAGGTGTCTGCGCCCCTCCCAGGAGAGCCCTCCCTCAGGAGGAGCAAGACTCAACACCCACACTCGGAACAAGGAGCACTTTCCAAAAGGGAATAAAAGTAAAACCAGGACAGATCCCGGGGGAAGCCCGCTGTGCTGGCTCACGGACAAGTAGGAGACGCGATCAAGACTAGCCTGAGAAATGCGTGGTTATCTCGGGTGTCACCAGGGGCCAGGAGTTTCTTAACTAGAGAGAAAAGTAGTGTCCCCTAGATGCCTCTCAGGTTCCTGGATGAATGAAGAAGTACCTAAGACCCAAAACGCATGCACTTGCCCGCTAGAGTAAAAAACGGTCAGCAGTCTGATCAATAAAGTGTGCCCTTCTAACCACCACATGTTTTCACTGCTGTTTCTCCTCCCTGGGGAGAGTGGGAAGGAAAAGAGAAAGACAACAAACATTTTTGAAAAAGAGTAAACAAACACATCTGGTGTTTCGACACATCTTTTCCTCCAGCCTTAGTCTCTCTGGACAACATTCTGCATATTCAAAACTAACCAACTAAATAAATAAATTACGCGGGAGCGACAGAGAAATCTCGTTGCTCTGCACTTTCCCCCCATCACAAAGTAAAATCCAAAAGAACAACAAGTGGCGATGCTGGGTCCCGAAGGACCCTGACCCCACGTCGAAACCTGACACATGTCACCGTGGCCCCGCAGCGCAGAAAGGCAGGCGCTGGGGCGAAACTTTGCTGCCGCGACGGGATCAGCGTGGAGGAAAAGCGGCAGTCTGGTCGCGCGTGGCTGTGATCGGAACAGGGTGGAGTGCTGAGTACAGAGCGCCAGAGTGTGGGCGAAGAAACTTACCGCAACCAGAGACCCCGTGGGCTGAGTCCCGGGAGGTTGGACCCGCAGCACTCCCAGGCAGAAGCCCCCGAACAACACACCCACGTTCGAGTCCCA
>LOEQ01000432.1:10878-21036 GCA_001685075.1 Bramus lutescens | reverse complement strand
AAAAAAAAAAAGTTGCAGTATCATAATAGGAAAACCGGGTTTCCGCAGCCCAGGGAAATGCCAAAAGGGCAAACAGCGAACGAATAGTTCCTTTTTGTACTAGTCACCCGTCGGCTTGCTGGATCACGCAGTCTTTCAACCAAACACTGAGTGCCTGGGAGAGAGGGTAAGTCAAATTATGACCCTTAAGTCACCGGCCAGCTTCTAGTTACACGTGGGGCTGCGAAAGTCATTCAACGTACCTCCAAAGAAAAGTTGATCAGGGTTACTAGGTGAATAAGCGTTTTCACCACGTGGATCTCCAACCTCTCTCGCGAAAATTTATTTGTTTTGAAGTTTATTTTACTACGAAACCGCAAATCAACAAAATCTGAAAGACTGCCCTATTAGGGCGCTAGAGAAAGATAAATTCGTTTGAAGTGGTGTCTGTCAGAATATCTTCCACAAAATAAACCATTCCAAATGTGACTAAGTGAAGCGGCCAACGTGAAGAAAACAGTGTATGCGGATAACGCTTTAGAAGTGGTGCTTTAACGTTGATCTTTTATCTGAGTGAGTCGCTTGATCTTGTTATAAAAATATAGGCATTCACATGGTTAAGCTTTTTTTTTCCTCCCCAAACTTTGAGTTGAACATGAGCTGCTTTTTTCTTCTTCCTGGCCATTTTATCGGTGTGACTGTGACAACATAAAATTCAAATGACTTCCTAGCTGGAAAATGGAGAAACAAACAATTCAAATTCACGTTTTTCTCTTAAGAGATACCGTCTAACACATCTAAGTAGTGTTACTCATCCAAAAGACTCTAACAGCAGTCTTTAAAAACAGGGAATTATTTTGTTCTTTCACACAGGCCAAAAGGCAAGTGTTAAAAAAAGGCCTGTTTTCCACATGGTATAGATGTGTGAAAAGACTTCCTTCCTAAATGGTTTGTGTTTCCGCTCTCCTCCTAGGCACAAGGAGGGCAAAGAGAAAATTGTTGCTCCTCCGAACTCTACCAAGAATAATCTGATACAATGTCAAAATGCGGAGAGCTGCGAAATCGGTGGAGTTACACCACCATCTGTCGTTAAGCTCCGGGACTACAAAATTGGGGACATAAAATAAATGCGCCTTCCCAACATCATCATCATCATAATTGGTAACAACCTAGGCTTTTCATCTTTTAAAAATGTGTAACTTACTCTCTGGAGTTTCTTAACACATGCTTGTTCATAGTTCCATAGTTTTTGCCAGGTTCTCTTTCCCCAAAACAAATAGTTCAAATCTTCTACACTCCAGTGAAAGCATTTTTAAATTATCTGTGGGTCCACAGGGTTCTTCTCCCTCCACCCACAGTAACCTTTTGTTTCTAGTAGGCCCCTGAGAACTTGGGATACTGTAGGAACTACAGATGTCTCCAGTGACTCAAATGACAATTGTCTCATAAGAACCAAGACTGCGTCATTTGTCGGCATTTCTTCCGTGGAGGATAAAGCACAAACTTATGGCTTAGAGATGTGCATTCTAGAGAAGGACAAGTAACAGTTTCTCTGGGACAGATTTCATAGGCTAAGGACATTCTGTACCAAGACAGATTTCAGCCAAAAGAAATGTTTAAAGAAACAACAACTGTCTGCATTTCAACCAGAAGCCCCCGTAAAGCATCGGCAATACTTCTCAAACAACACTCAAATGACTCAGTATTTGTACTGGATGTCATTACTAGAAAACTCAAAATTTGTCACTCAGGACCCTTGCACCCTTTTCATATTAAGAAATCACTCCTAGGCCCAAATAGATGACAATTTAATATACTTTAAGTTGATGGAACCCTTATTTTTCTTAGGTGGCCTGTCTCCAAAGAGAGATTAGACACCTAATCACTACAAGTTACTTATTGCTTCATTGATTCAAATATGTAGAACTAACTACCAGATAATCAAAGTCTCTGCTTGTTGATAGTTCTAACATTAAATTTGCTTCAGAATTACTATGACATTTTAGAGTCCAAACAAACGGCAAGATATTCTAAACATGTCTTCTAAATTCAAAAATCATAAAGGAAAAGACTTGATGAAATCTCAGTTAGTTACCAAAATGGTGATTGAATTATTTCATATTTTGAAACACCATTCTCTTTCCTCTTATCCCAGTGAGAGCATTTACACACATCCCTCATGTCTTTACATTTTTCTTAATATCCATCAAAACTGATAGAGCTCAATGGTGGCACTACCTTTGGATTTCATTGCAATGCTGAAGATGGATAATTGTCATGTCATATGCACTGAGATGTATGAGATGAAAAGTCTGATGACTTGCTGCTTTAGAAGCCAATGAGTCATATGACATTATCAGCAGTGAAAGCAAGTGCATGCCTGTTCACCAAGTATCTGATAGAAAACTCGTGGTGAGAGGTGCTGAAATAAACCCCAGTTCCTGATGTTTTTAGCGTTATTTCATAGAACCCTATCAGCTTCCCTTTATTTCCTTTTAAGGACTACACTCTAACAGCGCAAGGAACGAAATATGGCATCGGTCATTTAAAGCAATGAGTAAGTAAAGATCTTCTTTTGAGTCCCAAAACAATGCAGGTTTGTGATGGTTGGATAACCAGATGGCTCTCACAACTGTGAAAGCTTGTCCAAATAAAACACTGAGGTGGTAACCAGTGAGGGTGCTGTGTGAAAGGGCAATCCTCTTCCCCTTTCCGCTCCTTCCTTTTGACTCTGGTTTTCTTTCTCTCCTCTCATTATCCTCCCCTTTCTCCTGTCTGCATGGTCTTCATCATTGTCTTCACAATGACAACTTCAGAAATTCCACACAGATGTTTTCTACCTACGCTGCAGTTCTGTGTGCTCAGCAGGTCATAGGAAGAGCATTTGAACTGGTGGAAAGCCCTCTTTCTTCTTGTCCAGCTACTTCTCACATTACCTAATTAACAGTACCTTAATCCATTACCAGAGCTTTAGTGCCCACAAAGGCCTGAACATGGATGCCATCTTCCCTGCCTTTTTATATACAAGCAGCATTCATCTTCGAAAAGCCTCTCAATCTGTCCCAAAGTGGTTCCTTTGCCATATAACCTCATAGTTTCTTACTGGATGATACTTAAAATTTTTCTAACTGGATGCTGGAGAGGTGGCTCAGTGGTTAAGAGCACTGCTTGCTCTTCCAAAGGTCCTGAGTTCAATTCCCAACAACCACATGGTGGCTCACAACCATCTGTAACGAGATCTGGCGCCCTCTTCTGGCCTGCAGGCATACAGGCAGAATGCTAAGAATACTGTATACATAACAAATAGATAAATCTTTAAAAGAAATTTCTAGCCATCTTCCACATGTTCAGTATCTTCTTTTTCCAGTTCACTCTCATTGTTTTCCAAAATACTGCTCATCTAAAATCAGACAATTTTCACTCCAGCCAATAATGTCAAATTTTAAGATTTTAGCTGATACAGTTAAGTCATATAGTGAGCATATGCCTAATTCATTTGAATTAATGGAAATAATTTTCCCAAATGTATTCTAAATGTGAAATATATTCTAATAGAAAAGTGTCATATTTCTAACTATGTATCATTTTCAGCAAGTCTGTCCTGTTTTCTATCCAACTATCTGGCTAAAATAGTTACAACTGAAGATTTTCATTATTTTTCATATTAAATAACTTAGCAGATAGATACAAAGTATGTTAAATTTGTATTCAAATTCCCAAGTGCATCATTTAATGGCTCAACAAATACTTATATACCACCTACTGTAGTAGTCATTCTGAGAATTAAAGATGTATAAGATTAGGTCCCTGCACGGAACTTACATTGTAGTGAGAAAAATAAAATACATAAGTGGATTGTTTCAATAAAACATGAATTTCAATAAACCATCAGACAAAGGTAGCTCCAGCACACCATAAAACAAGAGGTAATATTTCTTAAGTCTACAGTAAGAGAACAACACAGCCAGTGGTGTGTGTGTATGTGTGTGTGTGTGTGTATGCTTATCTTTAGCAAACAAATCTAAGAATACATCTCTCAAAGCTGTGAAATTCACCAAATAGCTGCCTCCAGAACTTGAATAAAATCATAAATTGTGATAAAATATTGTCATATCAAACAGCACAGTGTGTTTAACAACTTTGAAGAGATTCAATCACGTGAATTATCTCATACACACAGAATTTTTTTTAGCAAGATTGTTTCCAGTATGTCATGATCTCACCACAGAAAATGAGTTTTAAATTAGGAACCAAAAATAAAATAACAAAAGTAAAAAAAGGAAGAAAAGCAGGACAACATGAACAAATAAATGCTCTGGATGTAGGAAGGCAGTCCCAGTGTCTTCTGCCATTCCCCTGAGAAAATGGTCTTTCCCAGTCTCTTTCTCCCACTGCTTAGCTCATCTTCTCAATCCCATCAAGGTGTGTGTTAATTTTCTCTACTTTTCCCCTCACCTTCTCTTCCTTGCTCCTTCCCTTCCTTATTCTCTCCTCCCACCCTCCACCTTTTCTGCCACCCTCTCTTTCCTTTCCCTTGCCTTCATCTATCCATTCCTTTCTTCTAAGCAGTGCTTTCTCTAAAGCAGAGACTGGCTATGCAAACCAGTCTGACCTTCAACTCAAAAGCCTTTTCCTTTGCCTCAAAAGTGCAAAGACTTCTCCTTTTTTTTTTTTTAATCACTTTACCCTCAGTAAAATCAACCCTGGAGAATAGCTTCTCAGTCACCATCCTCCTATGTGCCTCAAACCTTTTCTTCTCATTCCTTCCTCTATTATTTTGCTTTTTCTTTTCTTCCAGCTACACACACACACACACACACACACACACACACAGTGGGAATGGGAGAGTGAAATACAGAACAGGAGAGTAACATAAAATGGACTGAATTAGCATCGTTATATGGAAAACTCCAGGATCACCCTGTCTTATGAAGGAGCAGAGGAACCAACACAACCAGAGAGTGAAGTGGATTATCAATTGAGCTTTCAGGGTAAATTCTGTAACAAGATTGTCAGGGCAGGGGGAAGAGCACTCATGGAATTATTTGCAATAGAACATTATTTGCAATCAGTTCCAAAGATAACAGAATTGGATCTAGCCATTAAGATAGCACTTACATGATGTTTGGTGACATACAGATGCTTTTTTGACATTAAATTATAGAGCAACACCACACAAAAGTGCCAAAAGAATATACCAAAGAAGCACACAGCTGTGTTAACCATTAACTTAATTTAAAATTATTCATCCCCCCCAAGACTTCAAGATCTTATATTATTACCCTTCATGTTTTTCCATGGTTAGCCAGGGTGACAGGCAGTAAGGTTCCATGTTATAGTAGCATGTTATATACATAGTAGAGTTTATCAAGGAGGTTGGTTTTCACCAAGAGCTCTGCATCTCCTTCATGTACCCGGGAAGTGGTTCTATGTGAACATCCTAAATGATGAGGAGTGAAATCTCTAGCTAGAAACCAAGATAAATTGAGGACTCTCTTCTCTAGTCTTAACGAAGCAGGCTGTAGATTCTTCTGTCCCCAGTGTGTCTTCTCAAGATGGCTCCAAGTATTTTGGATTTGAGTTGATAAATTGAGTGTTTGTTAAAAACAACAGTTCATAATTCAACTGTCATCTAAAAGGCTAGCAGGAGTATTTCATGTTTTCCACTCCTTTTGATATTTCAAAAATTAATATAATTGAAGACAGGTCAGTCATAGAAAAATTGATTCAGTGAATAACTGTTTTTAAACTGATTGTTGAAAAGACAGTAACCTTGTGTCTTCCAGAATTATTCCTGACAAACATAATGACATTGGGTTTCTTCTAAGATGAATGCATGAGCTGAATGTAAAATTACATTTCAACTTTTATTTTTTGTTTTGTTTACAATAAAAAGTAGAAATACAGATTATGTACAGTATTTCTATGTAAGATATATACACCAAAGCCTGGCAGCTCATCTGAATGTCATCTCCATTGTTTCTGATTACACAGATTTCATGTTTTAGAAAACTCATTCACATATAATGCATTTAAACTTGGTGACTTCTTATATGAGCCTAGCAAAAATCATATAAGAACACCAGAGTTTAAGCAGTGATTTCTTTGAGCAAGATCATTTTTAAAGTGTTTCCAATATCGTTTCAGATAAATGAAACCTTGAAAACCTGTGAGAAAGTGAAAAAAGGCTTTTCGCTTCCTATTTTGTCTTACGAAATGCTCATTGTGTCTTGAGGTTTTCCTAATTAGGTTGCAGCACAGTTATAGTACTTGACCAGAGAAGGTAAGATAAAGTCCCAAATGAGTTTAGAAAAAAAAAAGAGTTGCAAGTTGCTAGATCTATTAATAATTATGCTTTCTGTCTTTACATTGTCAACAAACAGTTGATTTCTATCAACTGTTTTTGGATTATGATAAGACTGACTATATAACCTATTCTTTTAAATAACTAGATTGTCTTGTGAACTTAAGGAAGCTGATATGATAAAGTTGGCATATAAACCATATCATACAATTAATATGTATTGTATGCAAATTTAAGCTACTTTGATAATATTCTTGGAGAAACTAATGAGTACCAAATACCTGTAGACTTTGTGTCAGAAACCTTTGAGACAATATTACATTGTTTTCACAATCATAAGTAAATATGACCTCCAGTCACAATATATAATGTGTTAGACACATAAATTTATGGCAAAGTGAGAATTCATTTCCTTATCCAAAGATTCTTACATGTCCTGACTTAGTTTTTGAAGTTAGAAAAAGTCTTTTCATTTCTTCTATGATCTTTTGTTCCTCGTGTTGTTGATTCATCTTCTATAACAATTCCCTTTTCCACCTCCTCACTATATTCTCTGAATCAGGATCAAAGGCAAAGATGTCTGAAGTGCTGGAAGAAACATAAGACATTTTAACCAATTGAAAGAAGCTCATTGATACCGTCGATGGTTTTTTTCAAATAAGTAGGTCATTAAGGATCATAAATCATGAAGTGCCTTTGCAAGACAAAAATTGAGGATCAGTTAGGCTTTAGGCGAAATCCCATGTTGTTACTCCGTGAGCCCAAACGCAATCAAGTTCAGGCAATTTATTGTATAAGTTACAAAAATATTCTGTTTAGAGATAATAATATTGGACAAAATGATTACTTTGAAGGAAAATGGTTACTTAAAAGTAAATCATTGAGGGCAATTTGACCTCTGAAATCTGGTTAGTATGATGAACTCTAGCTCAGACTTTATCATGAAAATGTGGCACACAAATGTAAGACTTTCAAAGCACCGGAAGGGAATACAGCTGTTCAAGTGTGAGAATTAGATACACTGCAGTCTTGAAAGGAAGACCTCTTACTTCCTGAATCCAGTTCACTTATGTCCATTTCAGTAAACATTTATCGAGTCCACCTTTTTTTTTGTCTGCCAATATTTAATACCTTAGTATGATAATCTTCTAGTTCCATGAGGGTTTAGAGGTCATCTCACCAAGATTTCTCCCAAAGAAAGACTGAGGTGTGGGTTTTTATTATGAAGTGGTATTTCTTGGCATCTGCTCATTATGGGTAATCATGGAGTCAGAGTTCTGACATGGTTGGTTCCCAAGCTCTTTCCAAAATCACTAGATTCAAAATGAATATCTGCAAAACTGTCCTGACTGCAGTTTGCCTCTGGAATTGTTCAGCCTAGCCTGGTGCTATGTATGCTAACTTCACCTGAGATTTTCTTTCCTCTGAGAAAATGGGATTTTATATTTTTAACCGCTATTATTTCCTGAAGGTTTACCCTGGAGCTAACTAATCCTTTGCTTTTGCACTGCTCCCTCATTATTGCTGTTGGGTGCAACATAGTACTCTTTTCTCACCCAGCAATCACCCTGAACTTTGCACTGGCTTTCTGAGATTATTCTTTAGTTCACCTCACTCAAGTTCAACAAGGACTCTGTACTTCATATGGAGTCCTTTATTGTTAAATACTAACAGTTGGAAGGAAACACATGACCAACACTTCTGTCTAAGCAGTCTTGCTGTTTATGTTCCCTTCTACAGCACATCTTCAATATGTGCTTCCTTAGGGCATCATGGGCTGCTCCAGAGACCTGTGTGCTTAGGATATGTGGTGGCTTGAAATAAAATGGCCCACAAAGGCAGTGGAGCTATTAGGAGGTGTGGCTTTGCTTGTTGAATGGAGTGTACCACTGTGGGGGCAGGTTTCTCAAGTTTCAGCCAGTGTGACAATCAGTTGACTTCCTGTTGCCTTCTGTTAAAGGGGTAGCCTGCACCACGTCTGACTGCATTCTGCCATGCTTCATTTCATGATGATAATGGACTGAACCTCTGAAACTGTAACCCATCACCGCAATTAATCATATTCTTTGTAAGAGTTGCCATAGTCATGGTGTCTCTTCATAGCAATAAAAAACCTAATTAAGATGGTTTCTTTTGTACTGGATGTGTAAGTTCCCTTATGGTAACAATTCTGTAAGAAATGCCTTCTCTAGGGCACTCACTGGAAAAAGCATGATCTTGAAGTGAACATAATGAGGTAACTAGATAAATAGATATAGATATATAGATAGGTAGATTATCTATATATATCCTATATATATGTGTTCTAAAATAACTCTTCAGACGTTTTTAAAACATTTTATATTCTTATGTGTGTGTATGTGTGTGTGTGTGTGTGTGTGTGTCCTTGTGCCATGGTAAGTATGTAGAGGCCAGAAAACCTGGGGTTCAAAATCAGATGGTCAGTCTTAACATATATCACTTAGATAGCAAGCTCAAAATAACCAAATTATGAACATTAAAAAAATTTAATACTTTTTAGGAATTAGACATCACTGATTAGATTGGTGATGTAATTGCAAAAGAGTAGACGAGGGAGTTGTTGTGATGGGCAATTCTGAATATTGATTTCTCTGATGATTAAAAGATTCACATATATGGTCAAATGTCAGAGAACTTTATTACAGCAAGTTATTACATTTTATTGGTTTACCTGTGCTATATTTTAGTGATATTGAGTGTATTTTATACAAGCTCTCTCTTTCTTTGAGTTTTTCATCTTTTCACTCTCTAATTATTTAAAAGGAGAACATTAATTTTTAAGTGTCTAAAATAACAAACAATGCCAAAGATTGGCAGAGAACACAGGGACTATAATAGGATCAGAGGAGATAACTGCTTTCTCATTTCAAAACAAGCCATTTGTTTAGGTCCATGAATAGTATTTAAGACAGTATTAAACTCCTCTCACATCCAAACCAACTTCAGTTTTACCTATCTTTTCATGTGTATATTGTTAAAATTGTCTGGAAACAATGGTGGCACTTGCTCCACCATATGAACACATTTCACGCCACCAAGGTATGAACTGGGAAATGAATGACTTTGAGTATCCTGCCACACAGAGACACAAGCCTTTTGGATGTTCTACCCTGAGAGTTATAAAATGGTTTGTGTGTGTGTGTGTGTGTGTGTGTGTGTGTATCAAGGAGCTTGGTGGGAGATACTCTGAGACCAAAGGTTGTTGCCCAGTCTGGTAAGAAAGAGACTGAGAAAAGAAGGAATTCAATTAATCATGTTAATTGTATTTTTAAGAATAACACAAAGAAAACAAGTTTCTCAAAGATGCAAGCATTCATAACTTTCTCTCTGAAATACAAATGTCATTGTTGTTTAAATTTTTGATTATGTAAATTAACCTCTAATTGATCACTTGGAAAAATCAAGAAATTAAGAAAGTGATTAACCCTCATTCTATTGTCTAAGTGTTATTATTTATTGTACAGGAGAGATGACTTGGCGGCAAAAAGTGTGGACTGATCTTCCAGAGGCCCTGAGGTTAATACAAGCACCCAAACGGGGTGTCTCACAACCACCTAGAAATCCATCTCAAGGTGATATGACACCTTCTCCCAACAGATACACAAGTACAGTATTAAAAGAATCTTTTAAAAACATCGTGCCATTTACATCTTACTATGTAACTTTCCCTGTATTTTGTTTACATAATATAGATCCAGGTATGCACATGTGAAGACTGGCATTACAATTTTTATTATATGTATTACAGATACTGTATTCACACACATACATGGGCATATATGTATGTGTGTGAATACAGTATCTGTAACATGTATAATATATATATATATAATATATATAGAAAGAGAGAGAGA
>LOEQ01000431.1:579107-590101 GCA_001685075.1 Bramus lutescens | reverse complement strand
AAGAAAGAAAGAAAGAAAGAAAGAAAGAAAGAAAGAAAGAAAGAAAATAATAATAGCCGTGGTCGGCTGCCAGCTCTTAGCCAGTCAGTGGTTGTGAGTTTGGTTGCATCAGAGGCTGGGCCTGGGAGCTGGCTGAACTCCCGCAGCTGCCCAGCGCAACTGGAGACCACCCATGCTGAAGTGGACAACCATAACGAACAGCGTTCGACAATAAAGACTGCCAGGGCCCTGCAGTTTCGAGCCTTCAGCTCTGTCCCTAAGCTTAGCACAGACCCTGAGAAAATCGGGGGGGGGGCTCGAATAAGCAGCAGACTCTGTTCTTCAATCACTGTCTCAGGCCAGCAGCAGGATCCTAGAATGGAAAAATATGTTTTCAATGGAAAATCACCATCTCAGGCTTCACAGATCTCATCTGAACCAGGCATTCACTCTCACCCACTCCGTTAACATCTTACCTGTGGGTGGCTGCAAGCACTGTTTCACACCTCTCTTGCTCCCTCTGTTCTAACACCTAATACTTCCTGACTGCCTTATACAGGCACACAGGAGCTGATGGTTCTGAAGACAGGGCTTTTTTCATCCAGGACTTTCTATGAGCCAGGCTGGGCTGCTCTTGACAAATCTGGTTTGTTTCATTTCCAGGTCAGAGGACAGGCGGGCTTCTCTGAACCCTAAGTCAGACACAAATCATGCCAACTTGCTATAAATTACAATGATGTATAATGGAGGATGAAGTAGACCAAAGGGCCAAAAATAAAGAGCTGAACCTGGGGTTCGATCACCAGCATCACATAAACTGGGAATGGAAACACATGCCTAGAATCCTAGCACTCAGGAAGTGAAGATCAAGGTTCAAATTCAATGTCATCCTCAGCAACATCATGAGTTCAAGGCCCACATGAACTACTTGAGGCTTTGATTAAAAAACACAAAACTAACAAGAATAAATAATAAATAAATGATAAATGTTTCATGCTTTAAAGCAAACAGGTGAACCTAGCACAGAGAGGCCTACAGGCAGCCTTTAGCTCTGAATGAAACTCCTACTCCAAGCTGACAGATGTCTCTACCAAACACACCTAACCCCTGCCCATACCAGCTCCCACCATGAATACCCAGAAAGGAAGTCAGACCTGGAATCCAAAACTAGAGAACCCTTTGCTTCCCGACTCAGTCTGGAGGCAACCTGCTGGGTTTGGGTCTCTTCGTTTATTGTCTCAGTGACACTAATCTGCAGGTGGATTGAGAACCCCACTGAAGATTCCTTCCATCTTAACCTCCCTCCTGTAACAGATCTCTAACGAGCGCCACACAACATTATAGCCTGGCTAAGAAAAGTAAAAGTGTATCACAGAGCTCAGTGTCCGAAAAATCTGCTTTTGCCACGTAATACACTCCAGAAGCAGCCTGGAAACCCTAGATAGAGGTTCTGTCTCCAGCTCACGCGCTCTAGAAAGAGAAAATGGAATCATTGCGCTTGCTCCGTGATTGGAAAGATGCCCGGCAACACCCAAAGACCCAACCTCGTAGAATGCTTGCTACCGTCTTCTGCGTTATGTATTCCTGGCCGTCCTGGAACTCGCTCTGTAGACCAGGTTGGCCTCAAACTCACAGAGCTCTGGCTGCCTCTGCCCGCCGAGTGCTGGGATTAAAGGTTTATGCCACCACCACCACTGGTTGTTACCCTCTTCTGAAGCTGAGTCTCAGGGTTAGTGCGCATGAGAATCTACCAAATTGCAGGACCCTGTGATGCACAGGTGCTAAAGAGAAACCCAAAGTTTTCAATTGGTTCAGCCATAACTGCTTGGGAATTCTTCCAGCACCTACAGCAACCCAGAACCAAACAGCACAAAGGTATATCAGGATATCTGTGCTGAGAGTGCTCTGGCTACTAGCTAAGGGCTGGGCAAAGGGGTCCTCCCTTAGGACTCGGGAAATAGCTTAACCAGTAAAAACACTTACTTGCAAGCACAAGGCCATGAATTGATTCCCCAGAATCTATGTAGACCAGGCTGGACTTGAACTCAAAGAGATCCACCTGCCTCTGCCTCCCAAGTGCTGGGATAAAAGGCTTGCACCATCACCACCTGGCTTTATTTTTTAAAGCCATATATAATGCATGCTATCATGTTCTCCATGAGTTCATATGTCTGTCAGTCATGTTGCGTCCAGAATCTGTTTCCTTGGAGTCATTCGCCACCTCTGATGACAATCCTTCTACTCTGAGAGGTTTGGCTGATCACATCTTAATTAGAGCTGAGTGCTCCAAAGCCTCTCACTCTGCACATTGTCAGATCTGCACAGGTTCAAGTCAGACAAAACCCAAGCACTGAGAAGTGGATACAGTCCCACCCCTAACCAAGAAGCCATTTGCAATTGACTTTGATGGACTGCCACCCATCTCTACCTGAGAACCTTTGTCTAATCTATGCAAAAGCAATTTCCTCCTTGATGAAGCCCTGAAACCTACATGAGAAGAAAAGTCGGGGATCTTCCACTGGACCATGCCACAGAATGCAGCCATGCCTCAAGTACCACAGAGCACAGCTAGGAAACAGCCAGGAGCCTTCCCATGCATGCTGCCCCCAACCAGGGAGCATCAGCAATGTTTCAATTTAGAGTAAGTTTATGCTCTATCTGCAGAATTCCACCCAATAATATGTACCTCTGTGTATCTTTCCCCCCACTCCATACCCAAAGATCTTGAGTGTCCTTTGTTAAGGTTGAAATACGCAATGGTATCTAGGAGCTGTCCCGGCCTGTCTTCTCTTCTCTGAAAGTGCTCAGGGCTCAATGTCCCAAAGGTGTCTGACCCCTGCCCCAGGACTACAGCATTCTACACATAGGATGTACTCTCCCGTTTGGTGTCTAAAACACACAGCCAGGACTAGAGATGTTCCCTCAGCCTTTTATTTCTTCTCCCCACCCCCGCCCACCAGATTTTGTTTTCTATATTTGTGCATCCTAAACCAGTTGATACTTTTAGCCCCAACTCCTCTGTTCCCATTGTCATTAAATTCCTGCCAGTCAAAGTCTGGCCCATTACCAACAGGGCATTCTTGCAAGAAGGCTGTTCGTGGAGAAAGTAAATTTACAAGGTGTTTCAATGTAACTGGTTTTAAGAGATGGCAAGTAATCCCTCTAAGTATTTAAACAGGAGTGGATCGCTCCTTCCCCCGACATGCCAACACATTCACACATTTGTTATACCACAGGGCCAGCTTTCTTGAGTTTGATGAGTAAAAACTGCAAGGCAGGGCGTTCGTTACTAACTCGCTGTCGTACCATAGCAATAAAGGCAGTCTTTGTGGAATCTCAAGCTTGTTAGAAGCCATGGCTCTGAGAGACAGAATGAATTTGGCCTGAGACAGGAGTGATGGTCTCCTCTACTCGGCATGTGTGTGTTTAGCAGCCTGTCCTCAGAGCATTCCAGCTGTGTGGACCGTGTAATTTGGCATCTCATTGCTGCTCCACTTTCTCCCCAGAACCCAGGCATGCTATTCTAATATACTTTCAATTAAAAATGGTGAGGTTCAACAAGATGGCTGCCTAAGCAATACCTGGACAAGGGCAACACCAATGGACACACTAACATGGAAAGGGAGACATTTCATGGGGATCCACCCTAGACAAAGAACTACAGGCAGCTAAGGGATCTGAGAGAGAGAGAGAGAGAGAGAGAGAGAGAGAATTAGTTTTCCTTAGGAATGAGCCCCCTAATTGGTTATGCAACACCAATTTGTCTACCTGAAATCACATACATATGAGTATCACTAAGCGCACTGCGTAAATTATGTGTGTGTGTGTGTGTGTATTTGGGGGTTCACAATAATAAAGAAAAATAGGCCATGAATTGAAAAGGGACAAGAGAAGGATGTGAGAGGGTTTGGATGGAAGAAAAGGAATATGGGGAGAGGAAATAATACAATTGTATTTTAATTTCAAGAAAATTAATTAAATATATATATACCCTTAGACACAGTTACTCTCAGCCTTAGTCGGAGAAGACTCTTTTTGCAGTGGGCAGCAGCCAATGGAGAGATGCTTAACTGGTCAAAGTACTAGGAATGAGATGAAGTGCTGAGCCTTGAATGGACCTCTTTATCAGCTCCACCACCAAGGCTCAGGGAACACCACAGAAGAGGAGACAGAAAGATGAGAGCGGAAGGATATGGTGGAGCGCCCTGAAATGCCGCCCCCTGGTCAAGGCATGAAGATGAGAGTGGAAGGATATGGTGGAGCGCCCTGAAATGCTACCCTCCGGTCAAGCCATGGCTAGTGCAATCATGAGTTTATGACAGCTGTACACAAGACAAAGGCAACCAACATTCTGACATAGACGGGGTAGATGGTCTCCATGCCCCACTGAAGCGCTACTAGCAATTTATGGTTGCTGGGGGAGGAAGAATCACTCGTCTTTGAGGGTGTGGCTATTGGTAGCAGTATACAATGCTCGGTGAATGGCTCATACCTGTGTGTGAGTATATGGGCAACACTAGTTGGCTATCTAAAAATTAAATCATAAAGTTGTGAAGGGTCGTGTTGTTGAGGGAAATGTGGGGATAAATATGATCATAGTTCATTGTGCATATGTGCCTCAAATTCTTCAGCATAAAGAAAAAAATTTTAATGTATTTACTATAAATCTGAGCCTATTAACCATGATATTGTGAGACAGAAACTACTTTTTTTCTCATGAGAAACAAAAAAACACCAAGCTATAAAAAGAATAATGTGAAAAATATTAAAGATATATTAGTAAAGGAAAAGGTAGATTTCTAATGCAGATGCACAGCACAGGCCCCTATCTGCCTTAGAGCTCCTATGCCCAGAATCTCCTTGCTCATGGAGTCCCGGGACATTAACACAGGACCAAGTACTCTTTCTGGATGGCATGCTTTCAGGACAATTTCTTCTCCTTTTTACTCAACTATACTTTTTAAATTTTCTATAGTGAAGCTAGATCTTTAACAGAGACAAAATACAAGGGATTCTTGGTTCTCTTCAAATGCCACAAAAGACTGAAGCATGTCCAAAATAAACGATCTTCCTCACCATTCCCTTCAGAAGCTAAAAGAAGAGAGAGTACATTCGCACTGATTCCCAGGTGTCTCAGAGACAGTGACTTTTTTAGGCTGACGACTCTGCTAAAACTGGCCACACTGTTGGTCAAGAATGGAGCAGGAGTTTGTAATTAAGGCGGACGAAGCGAAGAACACACAGGCGTGGGAGAGATGGGAGACTTTTGGGGAGGGATGGATGGATGCAAGTCCCAGAGACAGTGGGAGCTGGATGGCCTGTCACTCCAGTTCCCAGAGGGCTGTGGTAGAAGAGCAGCAATTTCAAGGTTAGCCTGGTCACACAGCAAGAGCCTGTCTCAAAACAAACAAACAAAACGCCAACGAGAAAAAAGGCAATAGAAATAAAGTGGGGGGAGGACTTAATGAGTTACAGTCTTAATTTATTGAAACCCAAATATGTTCCACTGTAAAGTCCAGAATATAAATTCAAATTAAACCTAGCCGTGCAGCTCAAGGCAAAAGGAAAAACTACACCGTTAATGATCTCCCAATCTCCCACCAACTTCAAAAGCAGGATTGGGCCACAAGGTAGAGAGGCAAAGAGGTTATAGAAGGTGCTGGGAGCTTTATTCTGGGTCTGTTTAACACAGCAAAGTAAGTTCTCAAACTGCCAGGTTGGAGACCACACCCCCTGAGGCTCCAGGACCCTGCAGGACCAAGGAACCCGGAAGCCTCTGGAAGCTCCTTTTAGCTGGAGTCCTGGATGCGGGCCCTGCCCCTAAACACAGGGTATCTGGCTGCCTATCCAGAAACGAGGCCGGCTCAGCTCATCTCCCTCCTTTTTGGTTCAGGAGCATATTTCAAAATGCCACTTTTTAAACATCCAAACGAAAACACCTCTCGGACAGGGATGAGGGAGCAGGGGATAAACAGCATCCCCACCCTTTGTTCGGCACTGTCTAAATCTTCCTTTGATGGATTGCGAAAGGCAGTTATGGAGGAAAAACTGTTGGCCTCCGCTGAATTCAGAACAAATGGCGAGGCATTCCGATGAAGGGAGCTGATGGATTAATGCGTACCGAGGAAAGACATCTCACACGGTGCCCGAATAGGCCATGCCACAACGAGAGGAAATTCGGCCTGCAATTTCCAATCAAGGGAAAGCTGGCAGAGCGACAGAATTTGAGGCTTCCTCGGATTTACACTTTATCTGCTAATTAGCATTAACATGCGCGGTGGAGGTGCCTCACCAGCTTGTGGCACAATTAAAAAAAAAAAAGAAAAGAAAAAAAAGGAATGTGTTACCACCACAGAATGTGTAATTACTTAAAGCACTGGCTGAAAATTGCAGGGTTCTTCATTGCAGAATTTGTATATATTTATTGTTAGAGATAAACTTGTTGAAGTATATCTAATCTAATTTTATGTTATAATTCCTGTTTAAGATAATTTTAGTGTCAGCAAGCCAAGAACTGAAGTAAATACTGTCGTAAATTGTAATACATTAAAATACCATAGCGATGTATCCGTTCAGCCGTGACTCGACTCGTGCATTGTTTAAGGACGCAAGAAAAAAAAGCCTCAGATTTTATCAAAACTCACGTAAATTCTGTTTTTTTTTTTTTTTCTCCTCAGAGATGTCAGGTCATGGGGCTGAGGGCGCTGCCAACATTGCCCTCCTTCGGGTCCCTGGAAATGAAAGCCTTTTTAAAAAAGGATTGCAGATTTCCATTTCCCTCAGGTAGAATTTATTACTTTTGCGAAATCTCTTCAAATTGCTGTTTCTTACCACAAAGCAAATGAATTAGGACAGATGATTTGGCTTTAAATCATAAATAGGCTATTACTGGTTTTAACTTTGAGTTAGACCTAATTTAAATCCCTCCTTAAATTGTTAAGCAAGACAATTTAGAGCTACTAAAAGGAAGCTATACACTGTGCTTTTCAGTAACGCGATGTCATGGCAGGGGCTACCAAGTCAAGCAAAAGCAGTTTCTTATGGGGGAATGGATTACAGGGAGAGTCCCACCTGCATAGGGGCTCTTGGGCTGTTCGTTTTGAAGTAGGATTCTGCCAAGCTTGCGAAACTCGGAAAGATGTTAGATTAGCGCTGCTTCTGCCTTTTTGTGCCCTCCCATCTCTGAGGGAGAGAGAGAGAGAGTCTCTCTCTCTCTCTCTCTCTCTCTCTCTCTGTTCAGAGTATATACCTAACAGTCCTACAGTTCACAAGGTTAGTATTTTATTCCCACAGTTTGTGTTTCTAACACATGAAAGCTTTCCCAGCTGGGTCCTTCTAGTCTGGAAGGCACTGTGGGTACTTGGTACTGTGATTCTTCCAGAGAGGGTCCTAGCATTGTAACATCTGCCTGTTCACCTCACTGCAGTACTACTATAGTGACTTAGACCGTCTCCAAGCCCTGATGCAGGAGTTGCTTCACAGCCTTTTCCTAAATACACTGCAGTAATTAATTTTCAATAGGTTAAAGGTTCTGATATATTGGCCTTATTTTTTGCCAATTTGGAGAAGCAGCCTTGCTCAGCACATTCAAAATGCATTTATCTTTTTATGGCTCCTTTTTAACTTGGGAACATTGTATTTTTCTCTTCGGAGATTCCCAGCTACACAAGCCAAGTGCGTGAAAGACAGGACCAGGATGCCTCCATAACCTGGATACCTTGAGGTGGGAGTGGAATGAACAGAACCGAGTCTTCCCCCCAGAGCCCAAGGCTGCCCCGTAGTAAGTAGCAATAGCAGCAGCCGCACCTGTGGCTCACTCTAGAGGCTAAAGCAGTGCGAAACTGGTAACCCCGGTGCTGGGGACAAGGACTAAGCAAGTATTGACAACACACTGTTTCTGATGCACTCTGTGACTCCAGAAGGGTTGGGAAAAGGAGGACTTCAGCACCAGCCTCATCCCTCATGGGATGAGCAAGGCTGTGGTGCGCGCTTGAAGTAACTCTCCTTATTTCACCCCTGAAAGTGTTCGCCTCACAGAGCCAGTGAGTCTCCTCATGCAATAGCCACCCATTCTCTCGCCGAATCTGGAGAGGGTTCTGTATAATCAATCTTACTGAATAGAAGTTATAAACGGCAATGTAAAGCCACACCATTGGGCGTCTGTGGGAAAGTCAATCGGCCGCTTGGACAGGGATTTGAATATGCTGACTGGATGTGGACACAGATGCAAGGGACTTTTCTAGGGACTGCCTCTTGCCTTGGCCCAGAGGGACGGCTACAATTGGACACTGTAGCCCAGGGTGGTTTAGAAATAACAAATATTTATTATTCCAGCCCTGGAACCTGGGTAGTAAGTGCTTAAGACACCAGCACACTGGATGCCTGATAAGGACTCACCGCCTGGCTCACTGTGTCTTGTGTTCTGTCACATGCCAGAAGGGTGGCAGAACTTTCCAAAGGACACTAACCACTGGGGACTCACCTCCAAAGGCTCCCCCTCCTAGTACCAGGAGATCAGACTTAGTTTAAACTCCTCCTGAAATAGTTAAGGGCAACTTAACCATTTAAGTTGAGGGAGGGAGGCAAAAGCATTCTGTGTGTAAGGTTAGAAGTTGTTTTCTGAAATACGACCTTATCATATACAAGGAGCTCTCCGAGTTCATACCAAGTAGCGAGAGCTGCTGGCCTTAACTGGAGTTCTCCTCCTCTAAACTCTTAACTTCTGCTTTGTACCATGTATAGGCGAGAAGCCCAACACTAACACTGTCCTTGGCTAAGCCCATAGGAGAACATGACCGGCACAAGGCAAACTGGGTTGCTGTCACCTGCAGGCTGTACTATCAACTGTCTACTCTACAGACTCCCCGAGTTCAAGCTCCACAGAGATTTCCTCCCCTCACCTTCAAGGCAAGTTCCATACATGTTTTTGGATATTATGAATTATGATGCCTTTATTACTTTAATGGATTCCAATTTGAAAAGTTTGCTGTCAGTGTAGCTATAAGAAGTAGGCAACACAAAGTCAAAGTTGAAGTTCAGGGTTTAATCCTTGAGGCCATAGAGAAGGCACCAGCACAGCATGAATGGGGGCCTTATCTAAGAATGAGATGCAAAAATACAGAAAGAATTGATGCAAGCCTACAGCCTGCATCCCCTCCTCCTGTAAAGGTAGCTGTTATCAACTTCACCGTGAACTCCTCTAAAAAGTCCCCTCTAGGCCATTCTGTTGAGAAACAAAAACAGGGACAACCCCCCAGCCCCACAGGAAGGCAGACGAGGAAGAAAATACCTTGACCATGACCTCTTCTCTTCTCCTGCCCCCATTGGCCATACTCAAGGATAGCTCAAAGGGCAGGGGATTTTATTGATGACTCTCAGAAAACAGAGCAGGCTGAAGAGCAGGGAGAGTCCATTTGACGGGCTTTCCAGCACAAGTCATTTAACTTCTGCAAAGAAATGCCTTATGGAAACCAGGCATCCCATGGGTTCCCATACAACTATAAATCCCTCCAGTAAAACAAATTTGTTACCACTTTTCACTTCTTATGGATTTTCACAGGAGTCCTTGGAGGCCAACAATTACCATTAACTGTGGTTGTCACCAATGTCTTAGCAACACACATTCCTGGAGTGCACATGTCCAAACATGCTAAGTGGATTTTTAACTATCTTTTACCAAGAACTACATTTACAGTCTCTTAATTACGTCTGAATTGTTTACATTTTCCTTCGTGATGGGGCATTGTTAACCACACACTAAAAAGAAGTCCCTTATCTTTATGGCTTCAGAGTTCATTTTATCATCCCCATAGCTATCTTACTAGGACCTGTTTCTTTTAATTCTTCTTTCGCATTGCATATACGTATTTGGAAGGGAGCTGCACATGTATATGTGTACACATGTGTGTATAAGGGACAAAATCCAACATTGAGTCTTTGCCCGATCATGCTACACCATACCTTATTCTTTGAGACAGGGTTTCTCACTGCACCTGGGGCTTACTGACTCAACTAGATGGACAAGCCAACAAGCCCCGGTGAGCCTCCTGTCTCCACCTCTCCAGGGATAGCATCATAGGTGTGCTCACCTACACTGCCCTTTTTACATGGCTGCCAGGAGTTGAACTTAGATAGGCATGCTGACGCAGCAAGCACTTTGCCAACTGAGCCATCTCCCCACCATCGTGAAAATAGTCTTCTCGCAGCACCTTTCTCTTGTTTTGATTTTGAGATTAAACTCTGTGCATTGCATTGATGCAACTTTAACTCTTGCATGCTCTCCCATCCCTTGACAGCTGAGGTTTCACCTGTCATAGATATCTGTTTCCATTCCAAATTGCTGTCCAGTGGCTCTAGTGGGAAGCTGACTCTCCTGTAGTGCCTTGCTTAACCTGTCTTAATATTATGGCAAAGGATTCTATCTATAATTTTGGCCTAATACGGCTACTGTTGTTTGTATGAGTTATACTCCTTAGACCCAACTAGGTCCACCCTTTGACCTACATTTCTGCATCTGATTAGCTAATATTCTTATGAACCAAAAAGAACTCTAACTTTCTCTTCAGTAATCCTTTACTCAGTAAAGGAGATTGCTTTAACTTTCCAAAACATGCGGTTTCATCTCTGGTATCTGATAAGTTTTCTGTCGTTTTAGATTTAAATGGATGTGACTGAAAAATATTTTTATTTTCTCCAAGAACAGATGTGATGCCCCAAACTGCTCGCATTCTAACAGATAGGATGAGAAAATGTGGACAAGTCAGCTTTAGACCAACACAGCCCTGGGCAGCACACATCACTCTCCTGCTCGTCCTCATTATCTCTAGCAAATTCTTTAGCCTCTCCACCTGTTTTTCCTAAACGACAAATGGTGTAAGAATTCCTACTTGAGGTTAGAGTTGTGTGCTTGCTAAATGGTATTCTGTAGGCAAAATACCCCAGGTGCAATGCTTAACACCAGCCCTGCCCATCATCTCCTCACTCCCCAGCCCTGCCCATCATCTCCTCACTCCCCA
>LOEQ01000431.1:554078-564573 GCA_001685075.1 Bramus lutescens | reverse complement strand
GAGAGAGAGAGAGAGAGAGAGAGTAAAATCAGCCATGAAATCTTGTTTCTTTAAAGGAATGGTGTAGATCTCGTGTGGCATGCCGCCAGTGCAAAGAAAATGTTTTTAATTTAAGGTGTGACTATAAACTAAAAAGGCTCAATTTCTTAGAAAAGAAAGTTTCAAAGGCAGTTCCTTAAATGTCTTGGAAAATAGGAAAATTGACTTCAGTTCAGGATCAAGAATGGCCCATGCTGGGACTGATTTTTACTGTGTAAGAACCAAGAGTCTGTCAGGGAAAGAGACAGCGCATAACCATTATCTGCAAGTCCCTGTCATCAGACATTTGTGCGGAGACCCAAGGGAAAGTGATGACAAAGGACACGCTCACCAAAGTTTACTATAGGTATGTGCCCATGGCTTTCTCTCCTTCCTTCCTCCCTCACTTCCTTCCTTCTCTCCTTTCTTCTCTTTCCATCCTTCCTTCTTCCCTTCCTTCTTTCTTTTCTTGTATTGTTCTACATGGAAGACAAGCCCTTCCATGTAGATCACATTGCCTTCAAACTCTCCATCCTCTTGTCTCTGTGCGCGGCCCCACTTCACTGATCTGGTTTTCAAACCTTGCTCATTGTCCTTGGGTTCTGCAAATATATTTTTCACAGCTGAACATCAAGAGCTTGGTTTCACTTTCACTTTGCTGTGACTGCAAGCCCACCGGTATTATAGAGTGGCTCCTATGCAAAAGTTTATCTTTGAAATCTTTCTGCATGAAAAGGTTTGTTAAAATGCTACCATATAACTAGCAAGATTCAGTGCTAACATGTTTTCAGTACACGGCCCAGTTCAGACTGAATACACTCATCCTGTGGATACTTAGTGAGTAACTACATCTTTCCACAAAATAAAGATAAACACACATACATAAATTATATGGGAATCACTTCTGTTCAAATTCAACTGGTGTAAGCAGGTATAAATTTCATTGTTAAATCAAAATAGTCAAGATGGAGGAATCTTAGAATAGAAAATATAATATTTTTAAATTGTTGGTTATGCTTAAAATTTTAACAAGGGAGAGGTGGAATAACCGAAGATGGATAATTAGTTTAAAGAAGAGGCCCTTAAGTCTAGCAAATATGGGCTGAAATTCCTTAGGTTTTATGTGAGGTTGGATAACTAACTTAAACTCATCCAACCTTAGTCCCACTGAATTTAACAGTACAGGCTACAGTTTGGGTCAGATTAAATGAGAAACTACAGTAGAAAGT
This sequence comes from Bramus lutescens, assembly GCA_001685075.1. NCBI lineage: Eukaryota > Metazoa > Chordata > Mammalia > Rodentia > Cricetidae > Bramus > Bramus lutescens. The sequence goes on along the minus strand of LOEQ01000431.1, from coordinate 563,326 downwards.
TCTTAGTCCAGTGTGGCCTCCAAATATGTTCAGCAAACATTACCTACACATGGATATGTATGTATGTATGTGTGACTGTTCACATTTTAAACCTGAGAGAAGCATAAGAATTACGTAATATTGTGGTTTAATAAGTGCTAATTAACAGCAAGATTCTTTATTCAATGTATGACAAAACCCAACTTATGAGTTTTCTGTCAATTAAGAGGCCAGGTTGGGGAGCCCATATCCCCACCGTGCACACACTCACATATACTATTTCTGGTTACTATAACACACTGTCCCTAACTAAATTTACCATTACCAACCAAAGTCCTAGAGACCTTTGCAAGAGTTAAACTTCAGAAAGTCTGACTTTCTCAAGTGGTCAGCAGCATAAAGAGGTCCAGAAGAATAGAGATTTGTGTCTGGCGCTTATGGAATCACTATGCAGGAATCACCACTGCTTCTGTGCTAAAGATATACTGAGTACCACACCGAGCACTACTGTTTGAAAGGTAACTACCTATTTGACACAACGTTGAGCAGTACTGCTATTTGTGTGCAATGTGGTGATGTTTTGTTTGTGCTATAACAAATAAAGCTGCCTGATAGATCAGAGTGTCAAGGGAGCCACAAAGGCCAGGTGGTGATGGTGCACACCTTTAATATCAGCACTCAGGAGGCAGAGGCAGACATGTCTCCATTAGTTCAAGGTCACCCTGAGCTTCACTAGATTGACCCAGTCTCAAAGAGAAACTGAACCATGCAGTGGTGTCTCGCACCTTTAATCCCAGTACTTGGGTTTTACACACTTTTAATCCCAACACTAGGGACGTGAAGACAGGAAGGGATATGACTGGGTGGAAAGAGGATTATAAGGCAGGAGGAGAAAGAAGCTCAGGGCATTCGGACTGAGGACTTGTGCAGGCAGGATGGCCCATTTGATCGGAGGATGCTGTAGAGGTAAAAACTAGTAGCTGTCTGCTCTGCTTCTCTTATCTTTCAGCTTTCACCCCCAAATATCCGATTCTGGGTGTGTACTATTAAGACCAATTAGAAATCGAGCTACAGTGCAACAGTCACCTACTTTTGCAGGTAATCATATTTGGTGTGGGAAGTCCTTCTGTCTAAGTGTTGCTTTTATTGGTTAGTGAATAAAGAAACTGCCTTGGCCTGTTGATAGGGTGGAGCAGAACTAGGCGGGGAAAATGATATTCAATGCTGGGAGAAAGAAGGCGGAGTTAAGAGATGCCATGTAGCTGCCAGAGGGGAAAGACATGAGCTGTTAGCTGGAACCTTGCCTGTAGGCCACGAACCTAGTGGTAAAATATAAAATAATAGAAATGGGTTAAATTTAATATGTAAGAGCTTGCTAGGAATATGCTATAGTGATTGACCAAGCAGTAAATTAATTAATACAGTTTCTGTGTGGTTATTTCGGGAGTCTGGGCAGCTAGGAAACAAACTAGCAACCTCCTACAACACATATTGAGTATTTTATGTGACAGAGAGAATTAACCAGTATAGCTGCTTTTTTTTCCCTTGGAGGCCCACCACCCAACTCCCAAATAAATACACAGAGACTTATTATGACTTATGAATGCCTAGCTTTAGCTTGGCTTGTTTCTAGCCAGCCTTTCTAACTTAACTTGCCCCATTTCTCTTTAACTATGTTTTGTCTCTGGGCTTTGTACCTTTCTTTATTCTATATATCTCTCTTCTCACTCCATGACTGGTTGTATGGCTGGGTGGCTGGCCCCTGGCATCCTCCTCTCCTGTTTTTTCTCACTCCTTGCTCTTCTCTTGAGCCTAAATTTATCCTCCTATTTATTTTCTCTGCCTAGCAGCCCCACCTGTTTCTCCCTCCTGCCTAGCTATTAGCCATTCACCTCTTTATTAGACCAATTGGGTGCTTTAGACAGAGAAAGTAACACAGTTTTACAGAGTTAAACGAATGCAACATAAAAGAACACAACACACCTTTGCGTTAAACTAATATTCTACAGCATTCCCATAGCAGGCCGGAGTCCTTGAGTGAGTGCATGCAAGAGCCTGAATTTCAACCTATTTCAGATTAATCCAAAGCCTCACCATCATGGCCCTTGAATTGACAGCTCAGGCATCTTGACCAGTTAATTAAGCCTGAGTCTTGCCTTCACAGTATTCCAAGGGTACTACTTGTACTTCTCATTTGAGAATATTAAAATCTATGTCTGATTTACAAGATTAACGTCACCTTTGTAATAGATTGAATGGCCCAGATAGGGAATTCAGGCAATGTCTAGTCAGTACCACAGCATACTTGACTAATGAACATTCAGCAGTGTGTGAAAAACAACACTTTCATGACTGGGACATTATGATAGTTAAATACCTAGGTCAAATCCAGGGATGGTACTAAGAATCCTTCAGTTCAAAGGACTCCAACCCTAACAGAATTATCCAGACTAAATGGTCACTATAGGGTCAATGTTGGAAAACACAGGTGTAGATAAAACAACCCACAGGAGAAAACAACTGACCAATATTTAACTATTTAAATTATGTACAGGTATAACGGGAAAAAGAGATGGATTGCAGCAAATGGTTCAAAGTGGAAAGCTTCGAAGTCTAGAGACCACAACAGAAACTTTGCTGTTAGACAAATAAGCATTAAACTCTAATCTACTCTTAATTAATGATGTAAATTAGGTAATTTCAGTCCCTTAATTGTTTTTGTTATTTTGTTTTTTCCCACTGTCATTTTTAATGGGTAATAAATATATTGGCCTTATAGGAATCTAGTAGCAGTTGAGAAGATGTATAAATTGTACTTGTTCCTGAGACAGTTGTCCTGGGAGAAGGTTTTATTGTCCTAAGGCACAGGTCACAACAATATGATGAAAATAGTTGGGCTAGATTTAGTATGATGTTGATATTTTAAATATCTTAATGACATAACAAGTCATAGAGTGGTCCCACACTAATCATTACATAAATGATTGCACCCCTAGATGAACCCTGAATAGAAGCCCAGCCTCCTGTTAAGCCACTTTAGCTCCTTAGAAGACTTGGTGTCTTTTCTCCTTCAGGCCTAAGTCTTAATATTCCTCTTACCCACAAGTTTTTTTAATCAGTTCTCAGACCAGCAGTTTCTCCCATCCTTCACCACCAATGTCTTTCACTTCCCAGCAGGCCATGCTTTCCAAGGTACTTTTTCTTTGAGCCATGAATCCATCTTCATTTCGTGAGATCTGCACCATCCGAAGATGGGAAGGCCGTCACTGAAGTCAACCACGGAGAAGTGAAGTTTTCCACTTAGGTCCAAATCCAGGCTGGCCTCAGCCCACAGAATGAGATGCAATTAGGTTTTGGTGTTGAGAAAGAGGCTTCTTGTTTCAGAATATTCCTTTACATTGTGTGAAGATGTGTCACTGTGGTTTAATTAAAAGCTGAATGGCCATTAGCTAGGCAGGAAGAAGTTAGGCAGGACTTCTGGAGACAGAGAGCTGAAGAAAAAGCCAGATGTTGAGGAAGCAGGATGGGCAGAGTTAAGATAACTGAGCCATGTAAAAGAACACAGTTTAAAAATACAGGTTAATTCAAGTTATAAGAGCTAATGGGACAAGCATAGGCTGAGGCCAAACTTTCATAATTAATAATAAGTCTCTGTGTCATTTTTTGTGAGCTGGAGGCCCCCCAAAAAATCTTTCTATATATGGTGCCCAATATCCAGCCACATATATTCACTTAAGGCCTGAGAAAGCTTTGAAAAAGAGGGGGGTCAGAACACAGAGTCAAACTTGGTTTCCTGGTAACTGTGGTCTCTCAGGTATAGAGACGTGGCTACTAGCCACTGCATGTGGACTGGAGCCAGCTCTTGGTGCCATGCACTAAGTTGAGCCAGGTTGACAGCTCACATAGCAGTTTAAGATTTGTCTCTCAGGATCAGAGAACACTGCATATGCTTAGTAAAGCTAGGTCCAGACATAAGAAAAACTCCTTTTTTTAAAAAAGGCTCAGTATATTTTAATATGTGTGTAGGCTTAAAAAAGAGAAGAAAATGGGTGTAGACATGTAGAGAGCTGCGAAGTGCCACGCCTTAAAGATGGCGTTAGTTTCCACCTTCCGCTAGCCCAACAGCGAGTGCTCTCTGTGATAAACAACTCCATATAAGGTTGAGGCCAGAATCATGTTCTGATCACGCGATGATTGTAAGCTGCCTGCTTATGTGTGAACCTATGGACAGTGTCCACGTGGCAGTCCAGGATTGGTAGGCCAGGCCTACTTAAGGGCTGGGAGAGGCTTGCCCGGGGAGAGAGAGAATCGCTTGTTAACAAGGTCCTGAATAAAGTGCTTGCAAGAAGAGCTCCAGTGTTGCATCATCCTTGCTGGTCAAGGCGGTCATGACATAGACGTCATTAAAAATAGTTTAAAATAGTAAAATAAAGTCTTCAAAAAGAAAGTAAATTGATATAAAATAAGCCATGTAAGGATGGAAAATATTATAATACAGGGAGTTTGAACCTTATACGGCGCTTTGTTAATTTTTAATTTTTGAATGCTAACAAACAGAGAATGGCAGCTGCTGAGAGGCATTGGACTATAGAAAGGACTGCTGAATTAAACCAGCCTAGATACTTTAGGAATACCTTAACTTTAAAATGGAAATCAGAAAATGTATTGCTCTGGGAAAGAGGTTATGTTTTTGTTCCCACAGAAAATGAAAGGCTGTGAATTCGTTCAAAGTTAAGGAGGATCGGGTTTGATTGGGGGAGATCCCCTGAAAATTTTGACTACTGACATAAAGAAATAAGCCTAGAATAACTACAAGACAGGTGGCATATATTCCACCTGCTCAAACATAAAATAAAAAATAATCTTTGGCTGGCTTGTGTACAACAAGCAACCAATACTTGTGTTAGTGTAGATATANCAGCGAGTGCTCTCTGTGATAAACAACTCCATATAAGGTTGAGGCCAGAATCATGTTCTGATCACGCGATGATTGTAAGCTGCCTGCTTATGTGTGAACCTATGGACAGTGTCCACGTGGCAGTCCAGGATTGGTAGGCCAGGCCTACTTAAGGGCTGGGAGAGGCTTGCCCGGGGAGAGAGAGAATCGCTTGTTAACAAGGTCCTGAATAAAGTGCTTGCAAGAAGAGCTCCAGTGTTGCATCATCCTTGCTGGTCAAGGCGGTCATGACATAGACGTCATTAAAAATAGTTTAAAATAGTAAAATAAAGTCTTCAAAAAGAAAGTAAATTGATATAAAATAAGCCATGTAAGGATGGAAAATATTATAATACAGGGAGTTTGAACCTTATACGGCGCTTTGTTAATTTTTAATTTTTGAATGCTAACAAACAGAGAATGGCAGCTGCTGAGAGGCATTGGACTATAGAAAGGACTGCTGAATTAAACCAGCCTAGATACTTTAGGAATACCTTAACTTTAAAATGGAAATCAGAAAATGTATTGCTCTGGGAAAGAGGTTATGTTTTTGTTCCCACAGAAAATGAAAGGCTGTGAATTCGTTCAAAGTTAAGGAGGATCGGGTTTGATTGGGGGAGATCCCCTGAAAATTTTGACTACTGACATAAAGAAATAAGCCTAGAATAACTACAAGACAGGTGGCATATATTCCACCTGCTCAAACATAAAATAAAAAATAATCTTTGGCTGGCTTGTGTACAACAAGCAACCAATACTTGTGTTAGTGTAGATATANCTTTGGCTGGCTTGTGTACAACAAGCAGCCAATACTTGTGTTAGTGTAGATATATATGTTAGTTTTGAAAGTTTGTGTATTTTCAGAGCAGGGGGACCAGACACCAATAAAAGCAAGTGGTCCAAGTGACCCATCCTCTCAGAGTGCCTCTGTGATGTTTCCTCAGAGGTCTGTATCCAGAACAGTTTCAAGGCTGCTGAGATGGCAGAGCCTCACAGACTTTCCTAGTAAGGGCTACAGATAAGCCTTACACTTTCCCATTGCACAGAAACTGAATAACAAATATTATGGCTAGCTCTCCCAGGACTTAACCATTATCCAAATTTTCTTAGGGTCCCCTAAAGATGTCATCATCCCTAGACCACGAAAAGCAGTCTAGAAAGCACAATGCCCACATTCCCAAGAGGTTGGGTGGATGGGTTTTGATCATTCCATGGTTTACGGATGTTTGTCATCATTTATGGGGGTTAATCACAAGTTGTTATTGGTCACGGCCAGGAAGAAAGCTGAACAAAGGAAATTAGAATCAGAGATCTCTTTCTGAGAAGAAAAGGGGAAAATACAGTATAGAAATGATGGAATAAAAGGGTGGATTGTTGAATCTACTTTTGAATAACCACTAGTCTTAAAATATTTTATATTGGTATGGATTTTTGTATATTGAAACAAATTTAAGGTTACTTTTGTTACACTGCACATATCTTTCTATTCTTGTTTAAGATATTGTACCTATGCAGCTAATTTCGAAATGTAATGTAAATTTTATTTCTTGAAAGCTATTTAAGATAGTAAAAGTACAAGTTAATAGTTTATCATCTATAACAATCCAACTTATAGACATATTAGGTATGTTTTCAAGGTCATACAGATATATATTTTAGATATACAGATGATCTTCAAACACTTCAAAAACCTAGAGAATGTGTCATTTAAAATATTATAATAATGTAAGGTTTTCATGACATTGAGACATGTCTGCTCCTGGCAGCACCAATTTACTTCAAAAAAAAAGAATGATGGGCATTAAAGAGCCTCCATATGAAGTTTACTTTCTTTATGGCAAAAGCTAGGCATTTGAGTAAGAAACTGCTGTTTTTTGACTCTTGATGCTATGTTGTCCAAACTGGATAAGCAGGACACAAAAGGAAGTAACTTTCAAACTCTACTAAGACATGGTAGGACAGTCCTTCAAAAATTCCTGCTTCACAGAAAAATCTACCAGATATTCTAGGCCTGTAGGCTAAAGATGGATGTCCCAAACATTACAGAGGAGCCTTGGGTAACTGTCCAGGCAGACAGATGTTTCTGTCATTTTTTTATAGTTTTGGAAGTTGCTTGCTCTGCACTTCCTTTATTCAGGTAATACTTTATTATTCTTGGGTCTCCGATGGTGAATGAATGCTAGATAGTTATAGTTTTACAATTTTTCTCCTTACCAAATTCAAGGAAAAAAACTTACATTAGAGATGCAAAGTTTATAATATTTAGAAATCTAAAAGCTTAAGTTGTTTACCTACAAAGATGTTTTAAGGTCTGAAAAGATATTTTTAGGATGGTAATACAAGCTATAACAAAAAATGGTTTAGGTATAAAACTTTGGACTAAGACAAGATAGATAATAGAGTATTTTCTCTAAATTTGCCAAATACAAATAGACTGGGCATTGTAAATGTAAATTTTTCTGACAATTTTTCTTATTGTATATAGTTTTACTGTGTCAGAGTTAAAACCTCCTTTTTATTTAGACTAAAAGGGGAAAATGCTGTGGGATATTCCTTTACACTGTGCAAAAATGTGTCACTGTGATTGGTTTAACAAAGAGCTGAATGGTCATTAGCTAGATAGTAAGAGGTTAGGCAGGATTTATGGTGGCAGAGTTCTGGGAAAAAGGAAGGGGGTGTCACAAGCCAGATGATGAGGAAGCAGGAAGACAGTACAGAATAATGGTAACTATGCCATGTTAAAAAAAAGGTAGATTAAAATACATGACTTAATTTAAGTTATGAAAGCTAATGGGACAAGCCTAACCTAAGGCCAAGCTTTCACAATCAATAATAAGTCTCTGTGTCATTTTTTTGTGAGCAGGTGGCCCAAAGAAAAATCCATCTACAGCCCTTGGAAGAAACAGGCATTTTGAGTGTACTAGACAGTACCAGGTTAAACTGGTCAGCAATAAATTATTTTTCTTTGGGAACCTTGAAACGGTTCCACTTTCCCAAAAGGCAACTTGGGGTGTCCATACCTTATTTCTGAAAACCTTCTGAGACAGTTCTCCTAGGAAAAGTAAACACATCTCTTCATTGTCTGATGCAGCAACCCCACCACTGTTTGGTCAGAGAAAACAAAACCAGTATGCTGAAGACATCCCCACCCTTGCATGCGTATCAATAGTATTCATTATAGCAAACTGAAGTGTCTTTCCACAGATGAAGAAAGTGTGATGTGTGTAACACTGAAAAATGTTATTCATCCATAAAAAGAATGAAGCCCTGTCATTTACAACAACATGGTTGAACCTGAAGGAAATTGTGTTAATTGAAATAAAGCAAATACAAAAAAAACCCAGATTCTTCATTAGTTTATTCATTTTCAGTCTTTAAAGATGGATATCATAAAAGAAGATAACTAAATAGCCATCGTCTGGGGACAGGGACATTAATATGGAAGACAGGTAGAGATGGGCCTATAGTGTAAGGTTAAATTCTGCTGTTGTACTGCACAGCAGAGTAAGCAGCAGATGATGCTGTGTTTTTAAATAATTAGAAGGCAGGACTTTCAATGTTCTTCCCAACAGAGAGATGAAAAACGCTTAAGGTGGTGGCTATGCTAAATACCCTGAGTTACCATTGTGCTAAGGGCACATTTTTTGAGATGTTACATTGTATTCCACAAACATGTAATGATTGTGTGTCAATTAAAAGTAAATGATGAGCAAAGATAGTACTGGCTTCTGGCAACACAGTGGGCAGATTTCTAGTGCGGTCAGTCTGCCACTTAGAGCAGAACCCTGCTGCACCATGATCCTGCCTCAACTCATGGGCCATCTGTGTGGGCTCTCTGGGCTTTCCATCATATCAAAAGTAGAATTTTATCTCCTTTACTAATCTAAGTTAGCCCTATATGCACACACACACACGCACTTGCATAGGCATGTACGGTGGGGGTGTTAGCATTCAGCATTATGCTCGCCTGCCCTCTGTCAAGGATGCGCTTGCCACTACTCGGACAGTACTCAGGCCTGCTCAAGGTCCTGATGACTTGGTCTCTGTGCGCATGCACTCAGTTCCCTTTAAAAGGGGGTCTCCGTCAGTCTCCTCTTTCTGTCTCTCTGTCTCTTTGTCTCTCTGCCTCTCTGCCTGTCTCTCTGTCTCTCTCCCCCTACCTATCTCTGGGTCTCTGTCTCCTCTTCCACCATGCCAGTCTCTCCCTCTCTCTTCCCCCACTTCCCTTTCTGAGCCTCTTTTCACCCCTGTCAATAAACTTCCATGTGGGTTTGTCGTAGGTTGTGGTTCATTCTCACAGCTGCTAAACTACAATGGGGGGGCTGGGGTGGGT
>LOEQ01000431.1:514811-554065 GCA_001685075.1 Bramus lutescens | reverse complement strand
GGGGTGGGTGGGGGAGGGGCTGATAACCAGACCCTATAGGATGGATCCATGAATGCGCTTGACCCTGTGGCAGCCTTATCCTTCTACGCCTCCCTCTGAGGAGAAGACTGGACACACCTGGGGTATTCCTTAGGGATGCTTTGAAGGTGAAATAAAATGAGACATCATTTCTAAAGTCTTTTGCTCAGTGACTATCACATTGAAATCATTTAATAAATGATTGCTATAGAGTGGGGTGGTGCACACTTGTAACCTCAGCACTGAGAAGACTGGCTGGTGGGGATCCCTGGGGTTTGCCGGTCAGTCAGCCAGTCTCTAGGCAAGCTCTAGGCCAATAAAAGATGATGTCTCAAAATAAAAAGTGGACAGTACCTGAGGAATAATATCCAAGGTGTCCTCTGGCCATCACAAGCACATATATACACGTGTGTTGGTGCACACACAAACAGGCACAAATGTATTCATACCCCAAAACAAAGAATATGTGGTTAGTTGCCATTATGATGGTCATTGTTATGGGTGTGCCATTTTGTCAACTGTAAAAATGCATATCCACTTGCATAACAGTGAGCTAGGTTTAGTGACGCAGTATCGATTAGAAAGCTCTAGAGCAACAGCTCTCCACCTGTGGGTCAAGACCCTTTGTTAGTCGAACAACCCGCTCATGGGGGTCGAATATAAGATAGCCTACATGTCAGATACTTACATGATTCATAACAGTAGCAAAATTACAGTTATGAAGTACTGTGGAGAAATTTTTATGGTTGGGGGGGTCACCACAACATGAAGAACCTTATTAAAGGGTCACAGCATGAGAAACGTTGGAAACCACCGCTCTAGAGCAACAGAATACATAGAATGGATAGTATTGAAAAGAACTGCACTAGATGGGCTTGCATGATATGGTCTGGACTGTCTCCACATTGGAGCGACTGAGAACCCGGATGTTTTTTTCTCTACCAACCTGGTAGCCTCATCCGTCCCCGTCATCAGTCCTAATCTGGAGCTGAAGACCTGGAGGATTTCTTTCGAGAGCCACTGGTCTTCGGGAGCTGTTGAAAGAACAAAGGAGCTGTGTTCTAATGTCAGGGAAGCACTGTAGTAGCTACTGAAGCAGCAACGGCGAGGATGAATTTACCACCGGAAGGCAGTGAGGCAAAAAGTGAAGGATTTTCCCTCTTATTCCTCCTTTTGTCTGGGCTGCCACCAGAAGGTGCTGCCCCCATATCGGATGGGTTGTCTTTCTTCAAGTTTCCCTGATGAAGAAAACCCCTCACAGATGTGCTCAGCCACATATCACCTAGCTGATTCCAGATCCGGTCAAGCTGTTATAACCATAGCCATCACGGAGACAAGACCTTGCTATCATGGACCGAAGGGAGTCATGCTCTGTGCCATGCTCAAGTGTGAGCAAACACTGCAACTTCACAGCATGAAGAATGTCACACAGAAAAACATGATGTGCTGGGTGATGGCTGCTACCATGGGGAAGGGACAACGACTGGAATTCCTATGCTCCGAGGACATTTCCCGGAGAAAACTGCATTGGTGTTCAAAGCTGAAGAGCAACAAGGCAGGCAAAGGAAGAACTGGAGAGTGACGTTTCTACGCCTCGAAATTGGCAAGTATGAAAAGCTTGAAATGAGGACTCGTCTGAGATGGAAAGAAAAGAAAAAGCCAAAGCAAAGGTGCTTTTGGCGACCAAGCTGGAGAATGGCTAAGATGGCATCACAGACCAGGGAGGGCCAGGTGCAATGGGCACATGGGTTATACGGAGGGGCTGAGATTTCAGCACAAGAGCCATGGAAAACCAAGGTGAGCTTTAAGCAGAGAGGAGATGGGGGTTGGCCCTAATTTTTTAAATGTCCTTTTAAAAAATGCCTTACACTTATTTTGTGTATGTATGTGTGCCACAAAGCGCATGTGGCGGTCATAAGACAGCCTGCAGGAATTAGTTCTCTCTTTGCCCCCTGTGGGTTCCGGGAATCAAACTCGGACGGTCAGCCTTGTCAGCAGGCACTTTTACCCACTGAGCCATCTTGCTAACCCTAGAAAATAACGTTAGTTTCAGTCTTACCATAAAAAAATCAAAATTCAGAAGCAGAAGAACAATTCTAAAGAGACTAACTCAGGCTAGGTGGTGGTGGCGGACGCCTGTAATCCCAGCACTTGAGAGGCAGAGGCAGGTGGATCTCTGTGAGTTCGAGGCCAGCCTGGTCTACAAGAGATAGTTCCAGGACAGGTTCCAAAGCTGCAGTGAAACCCTGTCTCAAAAATAAGTAAATAAATAAATAAATAAACAAACAAATAAATAAAGAGACTAACACGATATCCGAGGGTGGACTGACAGCAACCTAACAATGAACAACTCCCGCTTGCCTTCCCCAGGTTGCTATAATGAAGAACTGAACTAACAGATACGGCATTAGCACAGTTTCTGGCATCAAGTAGATTCTCAAGCTATTTTAATTCTCTTCTTCTAACTCTATATGCAGCCGAGATCTTTATTTCCACAAAAGGCAGACACAACACATCTAACTATGGGTGCCAAGAACCTGAATTCTCATCAGCGGAATGTTGGTACAGCATCATTATAATAAATCCAAGCAAATGCCAGTTTGAGGCTGGTGCATATTGTTTTGTATTATCGTTCTGTTAACTCTCCAAAAACTATTATGCTTGAACATTGTAAATCCGTTCTTTAAAAGTAGCACGGGGGACTTAATGTGTGTGGAATTCACAGTCTAGAATCGCTGTTCTCCTCTAGTCCAAAGGGAAGACTTTAAAACTTCCAATTTAAACCTACATCAGATTTGTCCCACAGTTAGTGCTGAAGGCACAATCCAGCTGAATTAATGCTGCATGCTTTGCCACTATCAGCTAATGAATACTGTAAAAGGATGTTTTTACGACACATGCAAGGAATACAACATGAGGCACAATTCAGAAGAAGAAGAAACATAATGGACGCTCGAAAGACTCTGTATTAGATTCCTGCAGTACCTCAGGAAACAGGAAAGAACACTGTGCCATGAGTAAGGAGCTAAACCCTGAAGTGACTTCTTGGGGCTGGTTCCACCCTTCCCTCAATTAATCTCCTGTGTGTGACAGAAGGCCTTCTTAACCTCTGTTCCCTTGTAGGTGGCTTGCCAAAGTAAAGATCCCTCCCGGATCAGATCACAGTAAAGGCTAGACATGATCATCTGTATAAAATGTTTAGTGGGGTGCTGGCATGAAGCTGAAAGGAACGTGCCTTGTCTTTATTGCCCTCCAGTACCCAGAGGCTCAAGCCGAAGAAACTGGAATTATTTATTCTGGAATTGAGATGACTGAGTGCGTAATTTAGATTTTCATGATGAGAGAAGAATACCACAATGTATTGAGTCCTTGGGGCTTAGATGTTGTGCCAAGGATTTATGTTTCTAAAGTGAATGAAAAAATGAAAAATTATCCTCCGGCTTCTGGAGCTGGCCTGCCATTTACAGAGGAGTCTTATGTAAGGCATAAACCATCTAAGAGAACATCAACCTCAGGCCAGGTGTCTGGAACCATGATAGACTGAGACAAAGCAACGCCACTTCGTAACTTTGTCCAAGCAGAGACAGAAGCAAGATCAGCCACGGCGCCACTCCAAAACTACAGAGCATCTCTCTGGCGCCTACAATGAAGGAAAGCTGCCTACTTATCAACCCCAGCTTCCAACCCATACCACTGTCGTGGGTTTCTACACATAAGATTCTCTCTGCTTTCTGAGAGTATCTAATACAGAGTGACCACTTCCATAAATCGCACACTCAAAACCCAAACTCGGTGCTGGGATCTATATAACAGCTTCTTATGGGGATACACACAGTTGCCCAGATAAGTCATCGCCTGATGTACTCTGTTTACCCAGGGGTCTTTGGTCATTTGCTCCTCTACAATCTTGTGCAGCATGACATAGGATCGCTAGTGAGCTGCAGAGGGAATCAAACTGATTACACAACTAGCCAAAGATCCCCACATAGGAAATGTCAAAAAACAAAAGCTCAGGGGCAAGCTGGGTGTGGTGATGCACCCTAGCATTCAGGAGCTTGAGGCAGGGGGATTGTCACAACACTGAGGCCCACAGTTTCCTGCTCATGACCAAGGATGATCCAAAGGAAGACTGAGCAAGAAAATCACCCAGAAATGATGGTCTTCCTTAAATGTCTCCACAGGGAGGAGGTAATAGGGTCCCAAAGAGGTACTGATTATCCTGCCAATAAAGAATTGCTTTTATTAAAAAATATAAGGAAAGTAAAGAAATAAACATTCACAACTTTAGAAAATGGCAAGCACTTTGGGGCCAGGCAAGGAAGGAAGAATTAAGCAGGGAGAGGCAGGCAGGCAGACAGACAGACAGAAATCTCATGCGTATACCTCCATATCTCCACAATTGGTTCAGGTATAGTGGTCAAAGACTGGTTGGTACTGACACTGTCTGGGAATACATGGAAGTCACTGTAGCCAACAATATCTTTTAAGTGATCAGAGACCCTTGTTCATATTAACAAAGAAAAATTTATTTCTTTCAATATTTCAAATGTTTCCTAGTAATTGAGTAATATATGATTGGGGTTGTATTATTTTTCAGGCCAGAAAGAGGATAACTGGCAAGTGAACATTTAATGGGGAAAATATATAGCTTGCACAATTTAAAAATAAAACCTAACAGTTTGCATATTTAGCACCTCTCTTGCAAGAATCTCGGAGTGTTTTATAAAAATGAATTATGCCTCCTCCCCTTCCCCCACCACTCATGAAGAAGCCCAGTGTACAATTGCAAGAAAAGGCTTGTGAAGGCGTGAGAGCCCTGCAGCTCACAGAGAAGTGGGGTTCATCTGAGCTGAAAAGAGGTCTTGGAGTGAGCTTTTGAGCAGGCGCTCACATAGGCAATCCAGTTTCCAGACCTGCTCTCTCTCCGCTACCTATGCCCCTCTCGGCAACTTTAACCCCATTTCTTCCTCCTCTAGCCTTCCCCTCTTCCTCCTTAACTCAGGGGAAACCAGTCATTTAGTTTTCTGTAGATTTCTTTGCCCTATCTCCAGGGAAAGGGAAGGAAAGGAGAAGTTCAAAATAGGAGGTGGGCCTTGAAAACTTGTTCTTAAAGGACAAGGTGATGAGACTTCATGGGGGCCCCAGTAGGCTTCGTCTTAGCTAAGTTTTGGAGAATTCCTGATCAGGAGACTATCTACAGTTCCTGGAATGATGCTGAAGTAGAAAAAAATGAGAGACAATAAAGAGCAAAGGAGAAAACCAGAACAGAAATTGGGAGCCTGTGTGTGATCCCATGGGCCACAGAGATGAAGTCCTTGGCTTTTGTTCTGTATCAGATATATAGATTTAGCTCATAATGATATTTTCTTCCCTCGGAATTTGCAGGGTTCTCTCTCTCTCTCTCTCTCTCTGAATGTCCTTCTGCAATACTAATTGAGTATCATCCTAAATTTCTCCTATGACTGCCGAGCCCCTGAAAGTCCACAGAACCTAGTCCTTTAAATCCACAGTAGGCATCCAAATCCCCAAGGACTACATAAATATCTGTTAAGGTGTTGATTTAATTTCAATAGTCATCAAAGTAGTGTTAAACAAAGGTACGACAAAAGACATGGGGAGTGGTTTGACCAAATTCTGGATTTATTGACATGAAACTAAGTCAAGCATAAGTAAGAAAGATAGTTATTATCATCGATGATCATTTTAGGGTTGGCAGTGAGAAGAAAAAGATACTGATAGCCTCCCCCAAAATGTTATCCACCATGCAACTCTTAGGATTATATATTGGAAAAAGTCTAGTATGTAATTACCAGGAAAGCTATTTAAAGCAGAAATGTGAGATCTAGAGTGCCAAAGGTGTAAACAACTTTAATCTGTTAATTTATTGCACATGTCTCTTAGAGCCAAGTTTTGGTTTAAGATTAGATCTTGGATATTTTTGTGTTTCTACAAATGAAACGAAAAATGTTTAAACTCAAGCGTTAAGCAATTTTCATCGTACAGATCTCCTCCCATCTCTTTTGAAGCCAGTGTGATGTTTACGACTTCAGCGCTGTTGGTCCACATATCCTAGCATCCCCTTGAAAGGCTCTCCGAAGTTTGAAAGACTATGGCTGTACTCACCAATGCCTGCATTTCATCATCAGGTCACTTTGGGAGACAGGCTTGCTATACTTTAGAAGTGAGAGTTGCTTTTTAATTCTAGGACAGCAAACATGGTTTCCATCAATACAGATAATTCGTGACCACTAGACAAGGAAAATCATCCATTCATTCATACAGGGAAGAGGTGTGAAGGCATGTTATAAACCTCGTATTACATCCTAGATCCAGTTACCTGCAGCCTTCCTTTTCTTGTGTTTCAGATTCTACCTCTGTCTGGCGACCTTTCTTCTTCTGGCCACTCACTCAGTCCCTGGCAATAAGAGGGAGAGCCACAATAAAAACTAAGGCCCAATCAAGTATTCAAAAATGATTCAGTGTCCAGAGTAAGTGGCTTTTGAATAGGTCTATGTTCTCAAACTTTCCAAAAAGGCTCTGCCACCCCTACTCTTGAGAAACACTGTTCTCCGGTTACACCACCATGAAACGTGACCTCTCTCTCCAGCTGGCACTGGGTTTTAGCCATCATCATTAAAAAGGTACAGGTGTGCTGACAATTCAAGCTCGCACGAGAGTGGCATAATGTGAGACAGGGGGATGGGAAGCAGAAATTTACAGGAAGGCTTGCACAAAATTGAATCCTTAATATAATCTTAATAATGCGAGCTCTTTCGGCCAAATATTTGACCTCCCCTCTTCCCTTCACAATATCATGATTGACTGAGAGCTTATGTGAAACCATATTTCAGGAATACTGGGGGATTTTAATGTACACGTTCAAGAATTCACTACCCGTGTAACTAGCCCAAGTTTGAGTCTCCATTGTCACCTCTAATTCCCATGTCCACAGAACAAGGAAACATTCAGGAGGTGACTCTCAATTAGGAAAGAAGCTTCAAACTGTCAGCTGACCGGCCAGAAACAGGAGCTATGATAAGGAAGGGAGGCAGATTTCATTTTCATTTATAAAAGAACTCGATTGGGGTGCTTTTAAGACCGGGGACTCACTTCAGAAAACTTGGTTTCCCTCGAGGTGTTCTAAAAAGCAAGGACTAGTCCGTCATTCGTGAAAATGTGGCAGAGAACTAGCCTTAGATGGTCTAAAGGACATCCTTAAAGTCCAGTATTTTATTTCAGATCCCCGACCGGGTGGGGACCAGAGATTCTTCTGAGAAGGTGCGGAAACTTCTCGTGCTGCTGTGCGTGAATCACACTTCAGAGCACTGGAGACTGAGGCAGACTCACGACAGAACCCATCAATGCAAGCAGCTTCATCACACATTCAGGTTACCGAAAATGAAAGCAAGTGTTTTGTGTGTTTGTGATTGCCTAGGTAGACATCCTCAACACTCATCAGAGTTTCCAAAGAATCGATACACTAGTTAGAAAGGAGAGGCCAAGGCTGGTCGACTGCTCAACCCCCTCTCACCTCTTTCTCCTACACATCCATCCAGCAGGTTTACCCAGAATTATTCTTTCATGCCCAATGGGGATTTTCATTATCCCAGATACCTGGAATAGTCTTTCTAAGAAGCTCCATCAGAAGGGCTTCACATTGATGACTGGGAAACAGCCATTGAAACACTATGATATTGGACGCAGAAAACGACTTGAGAATGCAGAAAGAAGGACTGAGTTTGAATGTTAGCTCTTCCACATGCTGGTGAGGTTCTCTGTATTTTAGCTTCCCTCCGTAAGACCTGTGTGTACCTTCTCCTAAGACAATAAAATAACTAGTATGGAATTCCTGGCTTGTAATGTTTATAGACTCAATTAGTTAATTCCCCTTCATGATATAGGAGAAGGATAAATTAATAGGTAATTCATGAATAAATAACTTATGATCTAACAAATTAAGGTCATACTTACAGAAGCATATTTCTAGTCTGGAATTCAGAATAATAAGAAATGTATCTAGTTTTTAAAGACATGTAAGGAGTTTTCTGTGGAGTCTTAGAATAGAACAGAACCAAAAGCTTTGGAGGTTTTTAAAAGGGAAAATAAGGAATTATTAAACCACATTTCAACCTTTCTTGCTTTGAAGAAGTTATGTTAGAAAATGCTCGCTATCCAAGAACTCACAGCAAATATGTATCTAATTTTAATACAACACTATAAAACTGTCTGGAAAGTTTAGACTAGTTATTAACAGACTCTAAGTAGGAGAGACACTCTCCAGGGGTAAAATGATTTCCCATGAGACGAAGTGGGCTTTGGGTCTCCCGGTCAGATATCTTTCACATGTGACACCATAAAAATGCCATTAGGTTCCTTACTGTGGAACTGCTTTGTCCTCACTGGTACATTTTCAATGACCCTCAACACAACTAATAACTGTAGAACCAATGTAAAATGTTCCCCCATCGTTTCATGCTCCATGTGACATAACACCTCCATTTGTTTGTCGCAGAAAGTTAAGCATTTAAGAGATTTCATGGCCCCAACCCAGGTTCTGAAGGTGTCTTTCTATTCTGTCAGGTGCTTTTTTTTTTTAAACTACTGAAAGAGTTTAGAAGAAAGGCAATCTCTTAGGACCATTTGTCATACAATGAGAATTCACAGCTCTCTTTATATCTTCTTCTAAAACACTCTAACCCCTCAAGGACAAATTTTTCCATTTCTGATAAGGTCCCTGTCCAACGCAAATTACAAGGGAAGGAAGTCTTGGGGGTAAAATGTGTTTACTGATTTATTTTCCTCGTAACATCTTCAAAGAAATTGAAAGGAAGAACTGATCCTAAGGATATCTCCCAGAATAATTTCTAGAAGTACTGTGACATTTTGCTCCTCAAACAATCTTTCCTTCTGAGAAGTTGAAGCGACACTGCGGAGCCTACCTCCTGAAGCAAACGTTCATTCCAAAGACTTGTGCTCATTTGTCTAATATAAAGATCATCTGTGGAATCGTTTTTATACCCCCAAGATTCACATTAAAGCCAGTTCAAAAATAATTTGCCATTTACATATGTTTTCACTAGATTGAAAGTCAAACACTCTTTCACCCTTACCATCCCGGCAACAGAGACAGAATCACATCATATTGGGGGTTTTATTCAGCGAGACCTGGTGCTGGGCCTCTGAACGAGATATGTTTCTCATGGTGAAGGGTTAAAAGAGGACAAGAAGCTACCCTCTGGAAGTCATTAAGTTACAAAGCCCCAAGAAGATAAAAGTTTCCATTTTCTAAAATGTAAATCAAAAACATATTCATTAGTATTGCAAAACAAACATGCAGATCTTCCCCACTTGAAAAGCTCGGCTAAATATGTACAAGGGCTAAACCCAAAAATACATCTGGTCCTCAGTTACAGAGCTTGCTTTTTTGGTTTTTATCTAAAGACTTTGTCTGTCCTCCATGGTTGGCTTCTTGGATTATTGCAATTCATAATAAGCCTTTTAGCTAAGGATGAAATAAACAAAGATAAAGTCTATGTCCTAGTTTTAAATGGTCCAGATGGGATAATTTTTCCATATGCTTCGCACGCCCACTGTTTATTAATCACTGCTCGCAGAGCTTAGAGGATTACAGAGTTTATTGCTTGAGCAAGGGTGGAAATTTACAGTTTGTGTAATCTCTGCACACCTTTTAAAATATTCTATCTTTTCTGGGTTGTTCTTTGTGCTCGACTCAGGTTGGGGTGTATGTCCAAATCTGGATGCGTGGGTCTCGGCGGCTGCGTCTGAGTATGACATATCAGGGGGCAGAGGCTCTCAGCCAACTGATCAAGGGGAAGCTTTTGTGCCCAAATTTGGAGACAATATCAGTCTTAAGGAATGTGTTACATCATAACAATGACAATGTGGGTAAAACTGGCAATACTTGACTCACCACCCTTTACAATGATTTACTTAGCGTCTGGCAATCTGCTCTTCAGATGATGTTTGGTTCTCATAAACAATTTCAGCATGGGAGAGTACAGTGTCAAGATAACAGTTATATCATCCGTCATTCCTGAACATCTATGCCGCTTGCCAAGAAAATAAGGTCCTTTTATCTTGCAAGTCTTACGGGTCCTTACTTTCTGGTTATTGTTTCTCATCGGCAGGCTGTATTGTCCTTTGAAACCTGGTCGTCACCACCTCCACTGTGCCATGTCACTTTGTCGCGAGAGGAACTCTGCAAAGGGTCGGCTTGAGGGACAGTAGAGGGAGGAGAGGAGGAAATCGTGAGACACAGGGGAATCATGGGAAAGGGAGAAACCCAAAAATAAGCCAATGGAGCAACCCGCACTTTTAACATGTCATTTTTGCAATGGAAACAGTCTTGGATGAGAGGGACTGCCTCATTTTTCTAAGTGTCCCAAGATTTTCACCAGAGCGTAGCTGCAAAATGGTCAAAACAACAATGTGGGAGGTAAGAAGGAGAAATCTCTGTCTTTTTATGTGACAATCACGGTCTCCTGTGGATTCAAGGGGAATCTGACAGAAGGCTTCCATATTTGGAACACCCCTAAAACTTGGAAGGAGAAAAAAGGGGGGAATATTCTTTAAGTTTTCTTTTAATAGAATTGGTTAAGACAGTTAATGTTGAAAATGTTCTATTAATCATGGGTGCTTTTTATAGTGTTTCTACATGCGTTCTGAGATGTGGCTTTGTATCTTCAGCAAACAGAGAATGGAAGACCACTGAAAAACATAAGAATTGGCAGCTGTGGGTACAGAAAACTGAATATTCAGCCGTGCAAAAGAAGACTTTGAAATGGCTCTGCTGGAATCTTGCGTATAATAATTAAGTTATGAACAGGAATCTATACTGTGGGCCTGTAACAGGCGCCCTTCTAAACTGAAATAGAGAATTCGTGCTCAGAAACCAACAGTTTACAATAGTGCTAGCTAAAGGAGCAGCATCAGGCTCATGGTGGAATCAGTCTAAACTGAACTTGGAAAGTCAATGCTATTACGCAGACAATGGCTAGATGATCTGTGACATTTATCCAAAGAACCCCTTTCTGATATCTCACCTTTGTTTACACAGTCAGAAATGTCGTTGATTTAAAGCATTGTTCTTGGGCAAATTGGTGCAGGGGAAAAACAAAGCCCACTTTCCTAGGCAGAGACTAAGGACCTGCTGTGTCACTAACCAAGAAAGAAACAGCTTGATTCTTTAGAGAATACAGCATATACGGAGCTTGTGTCAAAAGGAAGACGGGTAGACAGTCACAAAGTTTAGCCCCATTACAGTGGAAACGAAAAGAAAGGCCCTAGATCAGTGATCTTCACCCTACCTAATGTTGAAGCCCTTAATACAATTCCTCATGTTGTCGTGACCCACAGCCACAAAATTATTTTCGTGCTACTTCATAACTGTAATTTGGCCGCTGTTATGAACATAATGTAAACATCTGTGCTTTCCAATGGCAACCCCTGTGAAAGGATTGGTCGACCAAGAAAGGGGTCTCAACCTGAGGCGCACCACGCCCGCCGCCTGCACTCTATACACCACCATACCGTGAACCAGGCAAGGGGCTAGAAATTGAAACACGCAAGACACACAGACAGAGACACAAATCACCCTTGATGCCAGAATGCCCCAAGAATGCCCCCTTTATTGTGTCCAGGGGCAGCTTCTATAGGGATAGCCACGCCTCAGCCAAACGCACCAGAAACCATTCCCCTGCCATCAGGAACTCCTGAGGGTCTCGTGCTCAGAGCAGCTGTAAGGCACTCAGATCACGGGAAAACAAGTTGTTTACAAGAAATTCAGGATCTGGGNACCATTCCCCTGCCATCAGGAACTCCTGAGGGTCTCGTGCTCAGAGCAGCTGTAAGGCACTCAGATCACGGGAAAACAAGTTGTTTACAAGAAATTCAGGATCTGGGGGTTCACAGCTCCCAACAGCAACCCACAGGTTGAGAACCAGTGTTCTGTGTTCTAAGTGGTCAATATCAAGTCGCCCTTTAGAGAATCTGTAATGCACACAGCAAACTGCCAAGCTTCAGGGGCTGGCAGGAAAACACAGAGAAGACCTGGCTCGGCAATCAATGTGGTGGCCCCACCAAAGCTGTCGCTAGGCAAAGGAATGTTTTGCCACCACTGAGTAGCAAGCATTTTAGCAGCTTAACCATGAGGCCCCGTTTATAGTTTCCATTCTCAAAGTAATTATCTAGGTAGATGGCTCCCCCAGAAAATGACTCAGCTGTTTTTCTTGCTGAGTAAATGGCTAAACCCAGCAATTGCTCAAAGCAAAAGGAAAGTGTGGCAGAGTGATTGAACGGTGTCTGCGTTTACAAAGCTGGGCCAAAAAATGCCACCTCCTACTGGTGGACTTTTCTTCAAACCCAAGATCATGTCAAACTGCCCTCCCTAACCAATGTCCAGAAATCCCCCACATCTCCTTTGCCATCTTCACCTGGGCCTAGGCTGCTAGCCAGTCTGTGGGCTCCCCCTCCCAAGACTGCTCTCTCACCTGAGTCCTCGCTTTTGTTTCCAGCTGTGTCCAGCTGTGTCTGCTGCTCTCCATCTTCCTGGATGACTGCAGCAGCTGGAGAAAGGCTGGAGTCCATGCTGCGGCACGCTGGAGACCACGAGCCAATGCAACGTTCCCCTCAAAGTCAATTTCACTCTGTCACAATCCGGCTAACAAGTGGGCAGATGTTTCCCACTGAGGACAAAAAAAGCCAGACGGAAGTGAGTATCACCTGGTTCTCTTTACCACGCCACCCACACCAATTTCTCACCTCAGCTCCTCATTCCCTTCTCTCTGTCCAGGTCCCTCCCTAACCTCTGTTTTCTCTTGTTCAGGTCCAGCCTGCTTTACCAGGCCTTGCCCACTGCATCAATCATATTGATGTCTGCCTTCTCTGGGCCAGAACAACTCAGTCTGACTCACTAGAAACACAATGTCCTTGCAGCGTGCTACCGTGTCGCTATCAAGAGAGCAACAGCTCCGCGTCTGGGCTCAGAGTGCACGCTCAGAGACTTGGTCAAGGATGATTTCTAAACGTGCAAGTGACAGAGAGTGCCTACCATATGTCAGAAACAATGTTAGGCCCCTTTACTGAGCTCCATCTCTGGAATATAAACCCCACCGGATACATGTCTGTTTGGCACACACAGTACCTGGTAGAATGAACAGGTAACCTGGCTCTCTGGGTTCCAGTGCCTAGACCAACCGTCTTCACTGCTCAGTTTTGAAAATGAATCAGATGCAACACTGGAAGTCCTAATAAACAGACACTTAAAAACATATCCAAATCAAGAGTCAAAAATGTTCTGCTAAAAAGGGAACGTTCCCCTATCATCTGCGAATTGGGTCTCTAGATCCACCAAATGGTTTGTTACAAAAATGAGCCCTTGTGGTATTTCGTTATTTCCCTCTGATTTTTCCATGGTTCCACCCATGATTTGCAGACACTTGTGAGGACTTCCCAAGAGAACTAACTGGACAAACTCAGTTTCTGAGTGATCTTTTCTTTTTTCATTAAAAAAAAAAATCCTGACTTAGGTTGCACCTATTAATAATAGTTATTTTCAACTTTCTGTGCTTTCCGTAAATAAGGTGACCCCAAACCACTTCCACCACTACACTTCTCAATTTAGATTTGGTCATTTGCCCTTGGAAGAACCCTTCAGGCAGGGTACCAACGTGAATCTCACTGGAAACACCCAAGCTGCTTCCTGACAGGCAGAATGAACAAGACACTGACTTGCAAAGACCTTGTAAAATGCATGTGAATGATCAACATACAAATCAAATGTCCATCTCATTCAGATAAAGCTCACCCCACCCTTTGCTTACGCCTCTCAGAACGGTGAAAGCCATAGATGCCAACCGAAATGAGAAGTTGACGAAACCAGACTTGGCCCAGTGAGGAAATAGATTTTATCCTACCACGTTTTTACATTTGCATACATGGCACCCTCCAAAGCCAGGAGTTTATATTTTCCCACCAAGGCTCAGCATGTGTGAAAAATGCTTTCCAAGAACTGAAGACTGGCTAAGATGCAAACGCAAATATGGATTTGTGGGCAAACATACACAGTTTAACCTGATCCGAGATCTTTCTTCCATTGCATCGATGAGCTTGGTAATTAACCCAAGTCTCCTTGAGACAAGAACTTTGAAGCAATAGGCCAGACTTAACTCAATTTAACGACCTTAATGTCCAAAACACAGTGGCACATGAAAGAGTCACTCTAAAAGCAAAATTGTTTCTCAATAACTAGAATGCATAACTGGAGAAAGAGGGACTCGGTGCGAGATAACGTGCTTCAAGTTGGGAGTTATTTGTTAGTTCATTCTTCCTGTGAGAAGGATTATCTCTGTGACCACAAATAAATTCCAAGGGTTCTGAGTCCATGACAGCTTTTCTCCTCTCTTGGAAAGGGAACAATTTAAAAATTCTCTATTGATTCCTAACTCCAAAACTGTTCTCTAAGTCAACGTATGCTCATGAGATCTGGTACCATAAAGGACAACTATATTTACCTTTTGTTTTCTCTACCTGTCTCATTAACAAAAAGGGTTTAGAACAGAGTTTATAAAATCATATAATCTATCTGAACCAGGAGAAAGTATCTCAGATTGTCAGGGAGACAAGGAGGAAGTTGGAGAAGATGATGCCTTCAAACCCCACGAATATGGGGTGCTGGGCTTGGATGCACATTATCTCATCCCTGGCCATGATTGATGCTTATGGCATGTACTATCTCTTTTTCTGTCCTTGAAAACAAAAGAAAAAAGATGTCCAAGAGAGATTACATGGAGATTTGAATTTTGTTTAATGCATAGTTATTTTCCTACATATGGCCTAGGCCTGTTTCGTACAACCTGCCAAGAATCTTCAATGGTTCCCAGGAAAATCCAAGCTTCGACTTCATAACCCGAGCTTTTCTGAATCATTTTAATTGTTCCAATTAGATGCTGCCGAGTGAACAGCCAAGTACCAATAACACAGCAATTTTGCCAATCTGGATGTGAAAATCAAACAAAAAACTAGAAAGATATTCACTACTCAAAACAGAATTTCTTTCTGGTGGTCATTTTGTTTCTAACTTCTTTGAAAATAACATTTTATTTGGAACAGGTTCAATTGCCCAACATGAAAAATGACAAAAGCAGGCATGGGTGGCATCTTGCCCCCAGCCCAGGGTCCTAGGAAGTAAACAGATTGTTCTGTGGTGTGGTACAGAGCCAATTCAGGAAGAAGCAGCCAAGATCCTGAATGAACACTGAGCTCAGAAAAGCTGTCTCCCTTATCAAGATGCAGTTTCAGGCTCTCAGATTTCAAGGGTTCTGCTTTGGTTTTTATTTTTCTTAGATCAGCACAAGCAATGGTCACATGTTTTGCCTTGGGCACTAATTAATGCAAGCAGCTAACACTTTTGAGTGGGGCAACAGCCATTAGTAAATAGGATCTCTTTTTTAGGTACTTGCCATATGAGAGGTACCGGGTTAGATGTTCAAAGGCCATGAAAGGCTAGGTGACATGACCTCATCCTGAGCATGGACTTCTAAGAAAGTAGGAAACAGATGTCAAAGGGTGGTCAGATAAATCAGCAGCTTAGGTGTTTGGAAAAGGGCCTGGGTCAGTTAACTAAGGTTAATGAAAATGAGGGAGGTTTGGGATGAATCTGAGAAAAAGGAAACTCACAGGAGTGGCAAAGAAAGATCGGCCTTCATCACAACAAACGAAAGTAACAATGGCAATTCAATAGGATTGAATCTGAAGATGGCAAAGTTAGAGCCCAAATTGTTTCTTCGTTTTCTGCATCACTGACTGAAAAGTATTTACATTGTTTTTACTTAGGGATTCCCCCACAGAAGGAAGTATCCTTTAGATAAAGGAACAATTCAATTGAGATTGACTAAATTTGGCTAAATTCTAGCAAACGATTTTGTGAATACTAATGGCACTGTCAGAACACAAACATAGAAAGAGTATACACTAATAATAATAATAATAATCAACAGTATAAGGAAATATTGTGCCTGGGCTATACATTTGATCAAAGTCGAGATTCTTTTCAGTCCACATTAAGTGCAGAATGTCAAAACCTTCATACTTGACAGGCTTCTAATGAGGCTTCTTTTGAGACCGAGCTTGAATCATGTAGCTCTGTATATTTACTTCCAAGTGAATTGTCTGGGCTTGTAGTAGATGCTCAGTTAGCATAGGCTAAAATAAACATGTCTACGACATGGCAAGACATGAAGACAAGCTCGTGGGTACAGTAGTGGTACAAATACCACGGAAGTAACTCGCTGCTTTCTGATTGGATGTCAGGCCCACTTCACAGGCCCCAATGGGTGAACAACCTACTGTTACAATTTCAGTAAAAGAATATAGTATCAAACTGTCCCCTAAATCCATCTCTTTATGACCGTAGATCAATGCAGCCCTCAGTCCTCCTCAGAGTTGTCTCTTTTTGCAATAGGCAAAAATTCACAAGTGGTCAGAATGCAGAGAATAAGAGTCTACCGAGAGCTCAGCTACTAATGACACTACTCACCCACCTATCCCATCCTGGAAAAAGAAAAGAGGCAGGCTGGAAGGATTGAAAATCCTAATGATGTGGAAAACCAAAGCAAAACAGTTTCTTCAAGACGTGATAGGACGCCTGCCCGGGAGCTCATAGCAGCTGTGGCCGCCTGAAAGACCAGAACAAGATCCAGGCAGTTAGATGGAAAGAGGCCCAGGAGCCCCCAGTCTTACCAAGGAGGTATTGCCAGTTAATGGCTTCCAGGAGAGGGAGTCGGTTTTCTTTAAGTAGATGGTCCCATGCCTATGAGGGCATGGTCAACACAAATTGGACCCGCTTTGTTTTGGGAGGGATAAGGAAGGGGACACAGCATTTGAGGGGAGGTAAGGGTGGATCTGGGGGGAGTTAGGGAAAGGAGTGGGAGGTAGATATGATCAAAACATATTACATGAAATTCTCAAAAAATAATAAAATATCATAAGAAGGCAAACTGATCTAAGACACATGTCAAGCTGATAAAAAGCTTCATAGGATAATCTGAATGATTATTTCTTTTGTGTTAATTGGTACGGATAGTTCACTGTGCTTGAAATATCTTTGGCTATCACCGTAAGCCTTTCATTTTGACTCAACCCGTCAGTACCTACTCTGAACACAGAGAAGCCTTGAAATTAGCAGGGTTTTCCTTTTCCTACAGCGGTCCGCACATTCTTTTGTAAGAAGAGCAGAGTCTACAAGGTACAAACAAGAAGAGGACCATACACACATGTGCACACATAGACATGCTCACACAGAGACACATACACACACACATGCACATACACAAGTACTCCAAATGATGACCTTCATTTAGTGAAAAAGAAAGAAAATAATTCTCAAACCTTAGGTCATGAATTATTGGTGTGTTGACAGGGTGGCATTACCTTAGAGGGGATAGGCAGGCAAATGAGTTCCAGTCTGTCTCCCAAAGCAATAACAATTCACAATAGAAATTATACAATGTTCTAAGGAGTAATTGAGCTAGTCTGAAATTAAAAGAACTATGTGTACACAACATAATGAGAAGATTTATTAGAGGGAAATACACAGATGATGAGGGAATTATTGAGCCAGCAATGAAACTATGGAAAAGATTGCCCAAGTCAATTCCACAGCTTCACAATGACTCTTGGGTAGCCTTCTGGGTCTCCCAAAGACATAGCTTTCCACAACCTGGCTTAGGCTGCTTGGGTCCTCCCTTTCATAGAAGTTACAAACCCCAAGCCTCCACTTGCAACCAATTGAAATGATAGGGAATCAAAATTTAAGCAGAAGTGATTGACGTCATCAAAGCTGATGTCAGTAGGCCCCCCACTCACATGATCATGCTGAGTTTCCAGCTGGGTCTTTAATGAACACACACGTGATTTATGACCTCTATTTTGTACTTTCCTGGCATACATATAAACCTGGCATTATTCAATTTCCAGTTGCCCCAAATCTTTATTGAGTAACAACCACGTGCAGTTGTGAAGCTAGGGGTAGGGCCCATGGATGCACCCATACATAAATCCCCTCATTGTCCTCAAAGTGCCCATTATAATAAAAACGGTCAGCTCAGAGCTAATCCCTGTGGCTGTGGGCTGGCCACTCACCACAGGTGGAAGACATTAGCTTAGGCAAACGCGCACGAGAAGGCAGACACAGATTAGCCAATACTGTGAAACAATATCAAGGTGGAGACCGGGAGAGCAAGAAATGGGTATTATTGTCTCGTGGGATAACTGGGTACAGAGTGGAGAGGTCAGCAAATGCTGGAGGTGTTGAGACAGCCTGGATTCCCTCCCCCTGCAGCCTTGTCTGCAGTGACTTTCCCACAGGTGTTCCTCTGCCGCACTGGGAGAAAGCAGGCAGCTGGGAGGCAGCCAGGAGGATGTTCATCTTTGTCTTCGCTGCCACACCCAAACCCACAACGAGAGAACTCCCAGGCAGACATGCCAAACTCAGACACAAAGGATAATGCAGCAGATATAGAAACAAGACTCCGGAAAAAGAAAAGGAGTCAGTCAGACAGACAGCCTGGGCAATCTTTAATGAGGCCTGGTAACGCCTAGTTCTGAGCTTCGGGGGAGTGGCTGTCATCAGAGATTAACCAGCCCTGAGCTGACTTGCAAGGTAGGAGAAACACTTAAGAAACACTGATTCCTTCTTAGGTCGCACTGACCCTCATTAAAACTGGGAAAGAAACTTAAAGCCATATCAATGCTTTCCTAAGATCATCAGGTTTTCCCAGAGGACCTCCGACCCTACAATAGATCTAGAACTCGGTCACGTGAATAGGGCTCCCTCAAGGCTCCCAGTGTCACCCTGATTGCTGCTAGCAGGAATAAAAGAGAATAAAAGCATCTGCCCTTAGCAAACGGCTCTGTAATTTTCTTTCAAACACCCATGGCCAGGTATGGTGGCACATATCTGTAATACCAGCACTTAGGAGGTAGTGGCAGGAGGATGGAGGGTTCTAGGCCATCACTGGCTACATAACTGCTTCAGCCTAGCCTGAGCTGCCAGCACCATCTTGGTATATAACAAAAAAAGGTCCATGGAAAAAAGAAAAGGAAAGAAAGAAAGAAATCTTGATTCTTCCCATTGCTAAGGTGATTCTTCTCATTTGTCACCTAAGGACAAGTTTCTGAAACTGGTGTTGGCTTTCAAAAGCAGTTTGCATGCAAAATATGGTCACCCCCAGAAGTCAGCCTCTCCAAAGCCCTCTCAACAAGGCTGCCAGTAACTAGTTCCTTCCCTGGTTATTCCTGCAGGAAGGAGTGACAGTGACCTTACTAAGAGCTCTGCCATCTCCACCCTGCAAGCCTCCATCCCGTCCTCCCAATCTCCTAAGATCCTCTCTGTATTGCTATGATGATTTTTTTGAACTGGGAAAGGGAGATGATGCCTAGTTAATTTGTGATCTCTATTACTAGATTCAATGGCATTGATAGTGGAAGTCACCTAACTAGATTCTGAGACTTTGCTTTCAAGGTACGAGCAATGTAGGGATAAATGGATAGTACCACCATAATAAGCAATGTTTGCAAATTGCCTTCTGATCTGATGAGTATTCTCTTGTTTATTACCTTGTTTCGTTCTTAGGAAACCACTGTGACATAAGAAGTTTATCATCTCCCCGAATCAGCTCTCACCTGCAGCTAGAGTAGCCAAGGACACTGGACGGACATGGCCATCAGCAAGTCAGCAGCAGGTCCACTCTGAACCTGGGAATCCCAGATCTGAACCCTTTGCTCTTCTTTCCCCAGCGAAGGGATGTGGGAGAAGAGTACAAAGAAGAAGGCATTAGA
This sequence comes from Bramus lutescens, assembly GCA_001685075.1. Lineage (NCBI taxonomy): Eukaryota > Metazoa > Chordata > Mammalia > Rodentia > Cricetidae > Bramus > Bramus lutescens. Next base: position 534,190 of record LOEQ01000431.1, on the reverse strand, counting down.
ACTCAGAAGGAAATGCCATGCGGAAAGGGGAAAAAAAAAAGAAACAGAATGTGCTCAAAACCACATCAGAGCTGTGTTTCCCCACGGGGCATCTGGCTGTGGCGACTCCAGTAACTGGTTTATCACACAGATGCTACAAGTTCAGCCAACAGGGTCCTTCCCTAGAGTCGCTTCTCACCACATAGAAGGGGCCATTGTGGTCTCACCATTGTTCTCAACAGCCCTGAGAAAAAAACAAGTTTGTCTTTATAATTGCAAAGTCCTTTATGTTGCCAGATTTTTGTCTTGAACAGAAATAGGATGTTCTAGGGAATTACCAAATTTCTAGTAAGAGACACAGAGGGGAAGAGGGGAAGGGGGTGGCAGCTAGAAGGCTTTAGGTAACTTACCAGGAAGGTACAACATCCAACCCAAGGCTTTCATCCGCTGGATGTTTATCACGTCCCTAGCTCATGGGAGTCACTTGCTGAGTTATAGAGCTCTTGCAGGGAACTGGCTAACTGTGCAAGGCCCGTTCATCTAACACAGGGGGCCCACTTCGGAACTGCGCTCCTCACAGCTGGGGCACTTCCCTTGTATTGATAAGTCCTCCTGGTTTTAAATCATTCTGCTTATAACAAACTCCTGGAAACCCCCGTTTCACGGCTCAGTCAATGGCGTCCTACAACCTACTTCTGCAAACAAGACTTTGTTGTCAAGAATTTCCTGACTGTGCACTTTGGGAATTCCTGCTTTGATGATTTTCCAAGGCCTTTGGGCCTCCATGGGAGGTAATGACAGCTATGTCAAGTCTGTCCCTCATCCCTCTCCAGGGCCCCCAAGCAGCTTTCCCTCTGACCTTCTTAGACAGATGTTAATCACTCCTTTTAAACCCAAACGCAAACTCGCCACAGCCTCCCCAGTGCTGATAGCAAAACTCAAAGGCCATTTTTCTAGGGCTTCCTCCTTCTGCCAGGAAAGAAGAGCACACGGACCTCCCAGTGTGCTGGAAAGGAGCAAGGCTCCTCTTTCAATATCGCATTTTCCACCATGGGTGAAATCTTTCCTGGTCTACAAGTCCCAGCAGTTGGGCTGTGGAAAATGTAGGTGCCCTGTTCTGGGAATCCTGGTGTTTCTATGATCTCCTTCTTCCTTTCTGGCATTTCTCTGCCATTTCTTCACTGTGTAGGCATCAGAAAGTTCAGAGGAATAGCAGGCAGGCATTGAATTTGCACACTTAGGCCTCTGGGCCACACCTGCTCTGTGCCAACAAGAGAAGAACCAATTCCCTAAAAGATACCCTGGGAGACATCAGAAGGGAAACTGAAGACAGTTAACTCTGTTGTTCACAGACATCAACTCATAACAAAAATAATAATTAGATCATGATTGAGTTCTTTGACCTACTTGGGTTTTTGTTCTTCAACTTCCACATAGTGTTTGAATAGATCTAAAACTAGAATACCAAGTGATAACCATGATTCAACAGCTCACTCTGATAACTGAAAAAGTCAAATATGACAGAGAAGTTTCCATGCGAATCTGACTCTCCAGGCAGGAAGATTTCACCCAGGGAAGCCAATGAGACACGCAAATCACAAATGGCTGAACTCTGGGAGAGCATCAAAAGATTGTTTCCAAAGATAGGCTTCTCAGAACAAGAATCCCCCTGAACACGCTGCCAAAAAGTATTCCATGGTCTCAAAGCTTGAAACACTCAACAGAGAATCATTGAGTTCGGAATTTCTCATAGCATCATGGGAGCGGAGATCTGAAAACAGCTGTCTTAGCCGGGTCAGCTTTGTTGAACCCTTTTCAAAACTAATTTGGCAGCTTACCTTGGCTAGCCTGGTATGTTTAAAGCTTGCGCCGGCATTTCATAGAAGGGACTCGGTGTAGGGGAGGAAATAAATTCACCTGGGCAGGACGAAGTCCTCAAACTGAACTAAGGTCCTCAGTGTGCAACTGACTTAAGGGAACAGCAACGTTGTTGCTATGTGTCCGTCTGTCCTGACAGACTAAAGCAATAAAGAGCACGTGCTTTTTTCTTCTCCAAGTGGCCTTCTAAGCCTTGGCATCTGGTCCTTAATAAGAATCACAAGAACCCCACCCCAGTCCAATAAAGGAACCTCACTGAGGCCACACCTCCGGTCTCCACACACCTAGCACCACCCCCGTTCTAAATATCCTTTTGTGCCCACAGCTCCTACCTGTTGACTGCTTCTCCATCCGCAGTTCATGCAAGTCAGTATTTGTGTCGAATTCATCGTCCCAGATAGGGCAGCAGGCAATAAAAATGTAATTCCCAGAAATCAGCCGCAAATTAACTACACCAGCTGATGGAACTATTAACTAGACAGTGAGGGTTTAAGTGGAAATTGCACTGGAACACAGAAGGGGGAGTCCTGGATCTGTCCTGAAACTGAGCCCATTAAAATACCCTGACGCTGGAAGAGTGGGTAAGGACTCTCCGGGACCCAAGACACTACATTTGGAAAATAACCTCTCTAGGTTCCCCAAGCCATTCAGAACTCAGCGTGTTCACCCCTCATCCACCAGAAGGGAGATGGCATGCCTTGTTACTATTTCCCAGCCTTTCCTTTAAGGTTTGGGGTTAGATATTTTCTCATCCAAGGCTAGAGCGCATGGACCGTTGACAGCTAGGACTCCTTGAGGCTTTGCTTCTGTTTGTTCGGTTAACAAAGATTTCACTAGTGCGTGGCACAGTAGTAGGCAAAGAGCTGACCTAGCCTCAGTGTTAGCAAGGAAAATAGGAGTGTGACGGTGGCATTCCGACAGGTGCATTACCAGAGAAAACTGGTTTTAAATGAAATAAATAGGAGCTAGGGTGTGGCTCAATTGGTGAAGTGTTTCTCTAGCATACTGGACACCCTGGGTTTGATCCCCATCACCACGTAAGCCAAACATTTATAAGTATACACCTATAACCGTAGCATTAGGGAGGTGGAGATAGGAAGGCTGGAGGTTCAAGGTCATCCTCAGCTAAGTGAGCTGTGTGAGTCTGAGGTCAGGCTGGGCTACGTTAAGACCCTTTCTCAAGATGAAGTCATCAATTTAATTTAATAAAATAATTAGGACCTTTATGAAAGAATGAAAGAGATGTCTGTGTTTTGATAACGCTCCCGATACTGACAGACAATATCCAGAACGAGAACAGATGACTCGCAGAGAGATTCAGCAAAGTCCCTTCAGCTACAGGGCCGGCTCAGCTCCTGCATTTCAGGCCCTCGCTGTTCCCAGGGTGATAATTCTCTGCTTGCAGCCCAGCAGGGAGGAAGGAGAGACTTTGAAGCTATGCAGCTGTAATCACTGTGATTTAGATGAGAGGACCAGGACCGAGAAAGGGAGAGGGGGGAAAGGGGAGATAAAGAAAAAGAAGAAAATTGCTAACTAACAACAACCACACCACCAAAATAACACTACAGCCCCCACCTGGCCTGACAGCCAGCTTGAAAATCTAGGGCAGAACACAGGGGACCTCCCACCAAGAACTGTGGCTGATTATTCCACTCTACGTTTTTTAGAAAGAAAGTTGGGGGAGGGACTTCTCGGAAGTGCAAATGAGGACTGCTCTGCGCAGCTCGCATCATCTCTGAGCAACAGGGATTTTGTTCTCGGCCTGGAGATGCCGTTTGACAAGTCAAGTTCACTGCAGTTCACACCGCCTGAACAGCGGAGGCCTAGGAGGCTCCCAGCTGGGACATGGGGCAAGCTGGCTCTGTCACCGTTACAGCTGCCAGTAATTATCGGTAATAATAATAGATAATATTTACATAGCCTGCCTCAACTAGAGCTCCTGAGACGGAGGAAGTTAGGTATGCAGAACCAACCCTGACAACCTGGCTAGGAATGTCTTTTCCTTCAGTACCAGCCGCTCAAGAGTGGCTCAGCTTGGGATCAGAGGCTAAAGAGGTGAGATTTAAATATTCATTCTGGATTTTGAAAAATAACGAACCTGGAATTTATCCTTAAGGAAAAGCAAAGTGGACCGTAGAAGCATGTCGTTCAGCTTTTGTCAAAATCCACAGTGACCCACCTCCCAGAATAAACTCTTAATAAACTGTGGATAGCGAGTGACAAAGAGAAGACCATGTGGGCCCTTCTGCTGCCCGAGGCTGGCCGTGGGAGAGAGGGTACTCCTGTGGAGGCACGTGGGATGCAGGAATTCCTTGTCCTTCACTCATTTCTGCTAAGAATACAAAACTGGTTGAAACATAAAGCCCATTTTATAAAGAAATAAAAAAGAGGAATCAAGTTCTCTTCATAACAGGTTAGTACACATTCAGCACCACTCAGATGCTTTCTACCTAGCTCAAACCCCTGTCTCGGGGACTGGAAAGCTGGCTCAGCAGTTAAGAGCACTTGTTCTTGAAGAGGAGAACCTGGCTTTAGTTCCCAGCACCCACATGGTGTCTCACCACCATTGGCAACTCCAGGTTCATTGAATCTGGGGGCACCAGACATGCATACAGATAGGAGCATCCCCACCCCAACACCTGTGCCGTGACACATATGGTACAGATATATAACATGCAGACAAAACACTAGTACACATACATAAAATAAATGGACCAAAACAATTTAAGCTCTGTCCTGGGGGTTTCTGGATCCCTTGAGAAATCAGTCATCACATTCAAATCCACGCACAGCAATTGGCAATGCCATGGAAGAGGGGTCTGAGAAATAGTCATCAGAGGCTTAGGGAAGGAGAGGGGAGAAGGGAGGGAGGAAAGGGAAGGGACACCAAGGGTATGCATGAAGTCAGCTGTTTCCAGAAGCTCCATCATTCTGGGTACTCAGTGAGAGACTAAGGATCCTCCCTCAGAGATCACCCAGAAAGGACACTGTGGTAGTCAATTCCCAACTTCCCATCACAGGGAATCAACTTCTAAAGACTTGCAACTTGTCTACTGATCAAGAGCATCTCTGAAGTCATGGGGAGAACTCCCACAGAGGCCCTGTGTTCCCAGGAGACAGCCTCGGTACACAGGCAAATACTAATGGCTGAGGGCACGTCACCAGTCCTATCATCCACGCCTGCAAGAGAAGTGTATAGGGCAGAGGAACCAAGGGCACCAGTAACGGGGAACAAAGGCCAAGTCCTTGTCCAGCCCTTATAGGAAAGAGGAAAAGTAACCTCTAAAATTCTAGACATGAATAGGTTCTAGTCTCCTCACTCACAGATAGTCGTACCTAGCCAAGAAAGGCGGATTCTTAGCCTCAGTGATCAGTAGAGCACACTCACAAGTAATCAGTCTCACACGGTATGCGCAGCAGGGCCTGGCAGCCCTGCACAGAGAAGCCCTCACCACGGACATATGTGACTGTATTTAAAGCCTTTCAGATTTCGAGAAGATATGAGCACTGTCACGGTGGTGCGTAATGAGCCTGGTCTCACCATGTCGCCTAGAAACAACCGTTTCCTTCAAGGAGGTAAGCAGTAAAGGAAAACATGTTGTCTTGAGTTGTGAAGATTTATAACACTGCAGTGACCGCAATAGTGCCCAGGCTTTTCCCTTCGTTAATATTCTAGCTAAATCCATACCACTGACAAGCCGCCCCGCTCTCACGACGTCCTGGGACAACTTCTGAAAAACCTCTCACATTGTCTGTTCAGTGAACAGAAGGAAAGAAAAATACAGAAGTTTCTGTTACTAAAGAACACGAGAATAGGGGCTGTCAAAGGTCCTCCTTCTAATATTACGCGTTTATCACAGGGCGGTAAGGTGCCGAAGTTCTCCCAGGGGTGACTTGGTACAAGATTAAAGACAAGCTTCAGGGCTGCCCACGAAGGGTAGGTGCGAACCTACCCACCTGCCCTGTGAGCAGACTTTTCCACCCCTCACCCACCCCACCCTAAAGCCACCCAGCTGATGCATGAATAAGAAATGTTAACAGGCCAAAGAGACATGAAAACCAAATGCTGCGTGGGAGATGGTGGCCAACGTTGAGTAGCCTAGAGGAAGAGAGCCTTGGACATGCCCGTGGAATTTGAGTCTCCTTTATGCAATTAGACATATCTGGGTTTCTGAGCTACAGTTTCTTCAAATGCAGAATCCCTCTGTGGAGAAGCCCATCTCAGCGTGTTCCGCTCTTCTCCGTATTCTTTTCTCCAATTTGATGAAATCATTTCCAGTTTTGGTTAAAAAGAAAGCGACTTCTGGATCCATTTAGAGATTTAAATTTGTACACTGTGTTTAAGGATTGCCTTCAGTTTGGTTTTTGGGTTTTCTACTGTGCAGAAGGACTCGACAGAAATAAATAACCTGCTGCGGGCCCACTCTACAAACCTAAACTTCAAGGCGACAGTGAGCAACCTTCCCACAGCCTGTTTGTAAGACACAGCATCCAGGCTGATCCTCCTCAACAGTATTAATTAAGGAGAGTGGCCCACACTGGGCAAACCGTTCCCTAACGCCAACAGCTGCTCGGAATCAGAGCTGAGTAAACACAAGAGTAAATATTTTAAACCATCCATGCATTCCTGTGACAAATGTTTATGGGGCAGGCATCCACTGTCGTTTATAGACTTGCAGGCTCTTGTAGGTGAGGGATTCAAGTCCCTCAGGAACAGCCACAGTTCTGGGCCTCATGTCTGTTAGTTCTCTCTGTTGAAGCAGACAGCNTCCCCAACCCCACCACCACCACCCCCTGCAAGCTACCTTGAGAACATGCTAAGCTGGCCCTGGCCTGACCCTTGTATCGTCTTGGTTCCCCATCTCAGGTCCTTACTGCCTGGTTCCCTTGATACCCAGCATCAGTTGTGACTGGCCCCAAGGAATCTCTACCTTCCAAGGTAATGCTTCTACAAAACACGAGTATGACCCTTTCCATACATAGCTCCCCTCCTGGGTTTAAGGAAATTTAGACAGACTTGTTTTTACACGCAAACTCAGTAAGTTACTGCCCACAAATCTTCTGAGTGAGTTATTTAACATCATTAAATGAGATTCCTTCTCCTGGGGAAATGAATAATAATAATAGCATTGGGAGATTTTTGTGAGAGTTAGAGAGAGAAAGATCAGTTGTTTAGAGTGAGCCTAGTTCCTAAGGTCACTTGGGATTCTTTCAGGATACCACCACTAACATGGAAGGTGGACAGAGAGATCAACCCATGCGCTTGCCTGGTCCTTCATTCTTGATAAATATTCCTCACAACATAATGGGAAATATCTTTGACCAACAAATGACCAACTTCCTCCACTGCTGCTGGCCACTGTAATGTTTACTCCTGGCGGTTGAATTGACTGGTTCTGCAGTCAACTCAAAGGTAAAGCCACTGGGCATTACTGTGAGGAACTTCCTTGATCAGGTTGTCTGGGAAATCTCACCCTCAATGTCAGCAGGTGACACCTTCCTGTGGCAGCCCAGATAAAGAAGGGGGAGAAGGAAGCTTGCTGTCAGTAGGGAAGCAAGAAGCCTGCTGGCTTTCACTTTTGGTGACAAGGCCGTCTCCTCTGTTCCTGCCACTGTGGCTCTGGCATTCTCTCACTGATGCCAGAAGCCAGCTCCTTCAGATTTCCAATGTAGACTGAAGACCAGGCCTTCAAAGCCATTGGTACTGCTGAGGCTCTCAGTCCCAGCAACTAAGTAACTACTGGGTTCTCAGTGTTCTCTAGTGTGAAAGAGACTGTACCATACAAGCCAATCTAATGAACCCCCTCTAATATATATCACCTCCATCGGTTCTGCTCCTCTGGAGACCCTGACTGAGGATATCTAGCAAATACCCACTATTGAATGTAACCAACTGAGGTAGAATTGAAAAAAAAAAGTCTTGTAATAGAAAGCATGTGTCCACTGCCAAAGATCCTGAAAGTACATACAATAAACTTAATATGTCTTTCCCCAAATGCATGTTGAAATCCTAGCCCCCACCTGCACCCCCAGTGCTTTAGGAGATTAGGTCTATGGGAGGTGTGTTAGAAAGTGACAAAATACAGGAGAACAGCAACCTTAAGAGGGAAAGCTTGTCCTTGTGGTGTTAGATGTTTCTGTCCTTGGAAGGTTGAATCTATTGCTTTTAGGCAGTCGGGCAGAAATATCACGGCATATGTAGTGGAAGGGAGTGACGTCATTACAATCGGCAAATGAGAGGAGCAGGGACAGAGAGAGACGCTGAGGACAAGAGACATCATTAGAAAGCAAGTTCTTAGCAGCCCTCTTACTCCAGTCAGGCGCCACCTTCGCATTTCGCCATCTTCCGGTTGTCCGTTCCGTTGTAAGAATCTGTCACAGACTATGTCTGTATCCTCGCAGTGTAGTTTGTAGTTGCTTCCCCGAACTCCGCCTCTGAATACTGCATTGAGGACTAAAGCTTCACATTAGCGGGAGGTAACTAAAAAACAGGAGGGTGGAGTCCATGGATGGGATTCCTGTCCTTATGAACGCTCTCTTCGCACCGTGGGAGAATCCTGGGAGAAGCTGACCCTTGGTGGCACAGCAAAGAACCCAGTGCTGCTAGCTCCCAGATCTTGGGCTTCTATGCTCTGGAGCTGTGAACAAGAAATTTCCCCCCAAGCCGTAAAACCTATGATGATGATGTTATTCCAAAACAAACCCACTGAAGACATACCATCTCAGTTAAATCGTGGAAAGCATGATTGCCTCTGTTCTACAAACAAATTCACTAAGACCTAGAGAGATTAGGAAATCTGCCCACCATCACTCCATGGGCAGGAAGTGGAATGGCTGGAGCTGGAAATCAGAACCACCTGCCTGCTCCAAAGAGAATCAGGCTCGACACAGCAGAATTCCAAACCCATTCCTTAGCTCCTGACCTGAGCAATCCCAACCCCAGCAAATGACTATTGAGAAGAGGCCCGGTCACGGCCTTATCCCATCAGCCATGGTGGGCAGAAAATTGAACAGAATTAGAAGAAATGAGGAGGCTCCAACCAGGAGAAAACTTTATTTAAAATGAAAAGGAAATAGTTTTCCATTTCTTCAGGTCACATCTCTTTAGGACCTTTATTTATGATGTAGGTGCGGGTGGAAAGAGGAAACCAGTGGGAATCTGCCGTTAGAAATGCTATCTAACCGCGCCACAGTAAACAGCCTGTCTGCATTACAGGATTTTGCAGAAGTTATTGGCAAAAGACAAAATTTTCCTTTTCGTAGGCTGTGTATTAGTTGTGACTCAAAGTGACTTAGGCTCTAAGCTGTTCTTTGGGCAGAGAAGAGGACAATGGAAGCTGCAAAGTCCTCCATATCATCACAGACAACGTCTGCTTTCCATTACAAAGCAGACCAGGCAACTAACAAGGTGAAGCTTTTCTCTAGCTGGCATGCTTTGCCAAGACTACAGAAATACCCCCTCTGCCTTGGTTCCCAAAGTCTGACTCTCACTCTGTGGCTTTAGCCAGTCTCCCCCCATCTTTTTTTTTTAATTCACTCCCAATCTTTGCTATCATCCTAAGAAGCTTTGATGTCTTTCTATTTGAACCCGCTTCTCTAGCAGCTGGTGTAAATGGTCTTAACTTTTGAGTTATAGCATGTTATTCACTGACCTTTGTATGACACATGCGTGACTGGCTTCACCATGAAGACGCCATTCCTGAGAGTAGGCACAGCCCCACCCTGAACCATCTTTCAGGTAAACTTAAATATGAGGATCCCTTAAAAAACTAGAATATTCTACCTGGAGAGGCAACAAGAGGCACATAGCACATGTTTGACGTGATCCAGAGGTTGCCTGTTAAAGAAGAAATTCTAGATTAATTCAGTTGCTTCAAATGAGAAACTAAAATGAATAGGAAGGCAGCCTATCACTCACCATAAGGAATTTTCTTTTCCTTTTTTTTCTTTTTTTGGGAGGGAGTTGTTTTGTTTGTTGATTGGCTGGCTAGCTGGATGATTAGATGGTTGGTTGGTTGGTTGATTTTTTTTTTTCGAGACAAGATTTCTCTATGTAGCCCTGGCTGTCCTGAAACTCAATCTGTAGACCAGACTAGCCTCGATCTTAGAGATCTGCCTGCCTCTGTCTCCTGAGTGCTGGGATGAAAGGCATGCACCACCACCAATTTTCTAATTATTATAGATGCCCAATGAAAGAATCCTCTATCACCAACAATTCTCTTTTCTAACAACTGTCGCTGTTGGGGTCCTGACATTGCAAAAGAGAGACTGGTGGAGCCAATGAGAGCCTCTCTAGAAAGCTAAGGCTCTGCCAAGCTGTGCAGTGGTGTGAGGTGAGATACAGAAATTATTTCTCTCAACCAGCAGAAGAAACTGCAACTGTCGATCAACCCTTCCTCAGAGCAACATCTCCTGAGTACCTCTTAGTAATTTTAACCATTTCTTCAAGTTAATAGAGGGCAGCAATGAGAAGCCATTGAAACACTGTGTCGGTTTCAATAGGAAGCAGGAAACTCTCACAAGGACGTTGGTAGAAAGTCCCTGAGTACCAAAACCTGAATCCTGGACCGCAGAAGAAACTGCTTTGATTACGAGCTGTTTCCCACATCCAGTGGGGAATGGTTTTAGTCTCAAGTTACAATCATCTAAAAGATCAAAACTGTCTTTGCAGCAGCCTATAACCTCAGGCTGTGTCCAGAAATGGTGGACATCAGGAGAAGCAAAGACACTGCCAGTGGCTTGGGAAGCCTCTCTTAAAGCTTGCAGAATTGAAAACACAAGGAGAAACACTTCTCTGTTGTCAATCACTCAGCTCAACTGCCTCCACCCAGGTGCTGAGACTCTAAGTGGCCCACACAGTGCTGTGGCTTTGGCAAGTGTCTACCAATGAATGGTCTCTGTGTCAAAGGTATCGGTCTTCACTGTATGGGGAGTTGGAACTTTGAAGAGGCTGGACATAATGGAACAAAGCTAGGTCACCGAAACATTACCTTTAAAAGGGATATATTGACCCATCCCTGTCCCCTTGTCTTCCTTCTTCTTGGTTGTTTCTTAGATACCATGAAGTAAGCAGCCTCAGCCGTCACACATTCCGGATAGAATGTATGGCTTTGGTCACCAGCCAGAAAGTCACAAAGCAGCCAGACATGCACTGAAACTTCCAAAACCATTCGGCCAAAATAAACCTTTGCTCTAGTTAAGTTAATTATCGTTGATACTTTGTTTCGGCGACAGAAAGCTAATGAACATGGCCTTCCCACACCAGTACCCTCAGTAAAGGATTATTTTTGAAGCTGTGAGTGCATTTGTGGGTCGCAAGAGTTTTTGTCTCTTGGAAGCCTCTTCTTTAGAAACTACTCCAACTCCAGCCATGAACAGCATCAGCACACCTATGCAGTTGTGGCTACTGGGGAGACTAAGGCAAGAAGATTACAAGTTTAAGACTTTATTAGATATTCCTGTGAGACCTTCTGCATATGTGTATATACATATGTGTGTATGTGTATGTATGTATACATATATATCATATGGAAGGCCCTGGGTTCAATCTTCATTTCTGAAAAAAACCATTGATAATTCTATATAGCTATTAGATAATATGTCTACAAAGAAAGCATACCAACAGCACTAGATGGCCAAATAACATCTAGCACTTTCTTGGGACAAGCTGGCCTTTTCGTATTGCTCTGCCATTCTGTATGGTAGCTCATGCTGCCATAACAAAATATCACATCAGACTTCTGAGCTTAACAGAGGCTTATTTCTTGTCGTTCTGCACACCAGGAAGCCCAAGGCACCTACAGACCCAGTTCCTGGTAAGGACACTTCTTGACTTGAGTATGGGGACCTTCTCACTGTGTCCTCTTGTGGCCTTTCTCCAGTACATACAGAGAGAGAGAAAAGACTTTTGTCTCCTGTAAGGCCATTAGTCCTGTTGGATTAAATCCAAGGCTGATGCTTTTATTCAACCTTAACTATCACCAAGATTTTTCTAGTTCAGCGGTTAAGAGCACTGACTGTTCTTCCAGAGGAGGCAGGTTCAATTCCCAGCACCTACAGCTCACAACTGTCTGTAACTTCAGTTCCAGGGCTTCTGACACCCTCATATAGATAAACGTGCAAGCAATGAACACAAAACATAAATAAATAAATATGTACATACATACATAAATACATAAAAATAAATAGATTTTAGATAGATAGATGAGAGAGAGAGAGAGATGATAGTAAGAAAGATCTCTCACCAAGTGGGAGTTCAGTCACCACAAATATCCTGATAGCCAAGCCCCAGCCATCCAAAACCACTCCAAGAATCCACACCAAAAGTCTTCAATGGCTCAATATAACTGCCCCAAATAAAGAAAAAATAACTTTATGAAATTCAAGTGCATTTTGCAGAAGCTAGGAGAAACAGCACACTGCTGAGAAACAGCAGTACGGTCCCAGCAGGTATAAACACCACGGGCAGCTTCTCTGATGTGCGTCTCTACAGGATACGAAGATAAATTCTTGTACAGGTAGGTTGTGAAGAGTCTTCTAAGGGAAAGACCACAGACTATTTCCATGCTACATCTGGTAATCTGGTCAGCAGAGGGCAAGAGGCATAAAGGAGTCCATAAAGCTATCTGATGAAAGACTATTTCAGACAGAGGGAGTTAAAAACATAAAGCCTGCACTTGGGTATGTTGGTGAAGTGCAAGGAGATGCAGAGCTGTGTGTATGTGAGCGAGGGAGACTGGGTGTGTGCAGAAGGCCAGCCTTGCAGAGTCCTTAGGCCTTGGGAGGGCTTTGAGCTTTTCATCTGGGTAAAACGGGGTGCCACCGAAGAAAGAGGGATGCGATCTGACTTACCAATGATTCCTGTGACTTTGTGCTTAGAATAGACTCCACTGGGACAAGGGTGGGAGCAGAAAGAACAACATCTGAAGAACATGAGGAAAGGCCAGGAAACAGTGATGGTGGCTCAGACACCAGGATAGTAATGAGTATGTGAAAAGTGGGCAGATTCTGTGGGTGTAATTGGCCCTCTGTATCCATGGACTCTTCCTCCATGGATCCAAACAGCCCCAAATGAAAAAGATTTTTTAAACCCTGAAAAACCACAAGTCTCCTGAGAGTGACTATCTTTTTTTCTTATCATTTTCTCAAAAAATTGCAGTGTAATGACTATCCACACAGCATTCGCATTGTGCTATGAGTAATCCAAGGATGATAAACTCTATGAGAGTCTATCTGAACATTCTGTACAATCATTGTGAGGTTTTGTATTTGCCCAGTGGGTCTAGTATCTGCAAACAGGATTTGTGCCTGTGGGAGGAGTTCCGGAAACAATGTGCTGAGGATACCAAAGGACTACATTCTGGAGGTTGTTCTATTTCAAAGACAGACCACTTTTCCTCTGGGACATAAAGAGATGTCATACACATTTTCTTAAACCACTAGGCAGGAACAGCATCTTCCACATTCTTCTAGGATTCAGAGTTTAGCTGCCCCTTGCCCCAGTGCCCAGTAAGGGAAGAATTCAAGGTAGGTTTGGAAAAATAAGCCTTGAAGTGTTGCAAATTTGGGCTTGAAAATTACCATATGCCAAGAGGTAAAGTCACGAATTCAAAGCTGACTCTATCTCTTCCGTTTTATTTAAACCCACAGAGGTTCTGAAGGTGAATTCTGCTGCAGGGTGTTCCCTGCCTAATTTCTTCATAGCCCTCATCTCCACCCCTGAATAATAATAATTAAGCTTTTGCCAAGAGGAAGGGGAACTGGGCAACTAAACACAATGTACTCTTTGAAGGCCTCATCTCTCCCTGCATGCCCCTAGAAGCCACTCCGCACACACCTGCCTAACCACATCTGTTTATGGGCAGTATTCTAGTAATAGAAACCTTGGTGTTTGTTCTGTTCCTATCTGGTTTGAGCCTCTTAGCTCTTTTATGATTATTATTATTTAAGGGCCACTCTGGCCAACTGAGAAAGGAAATCCTTTACTCCAACCCTAAGCCAGGCCTTAGTCACAACCAAAGCTACAGTCTGAAGGAAAGAATAATAAACACACCATCGCGCTGTATCGCTTCCATTTGCAAGAATGTGCTAAAATGGATCGACGGGCCAGCAAGCTTAGTATTTCAGAGAGAAAAGTTAAACACAAAGAACCCTTCTAGATAACAGGGAGGAGAGGGGCCCGTACTAGAGATGGGCTGGCAGGCTGCCATTCTGTGCAGTTCCACATTTTTAAACAGTGCTTGCCCAATGCTCTCCTTAATCCCATTAAATGAAAACTTTTTTCTAATTTTAAAATTAAATTTCCTGTATTTCCTGATAGGCTTCCAAGTTCGCCTCCTTCCCTCCTCCCCTCTCGGTCCCTTGATATTTCTGTAAGAAGAGGGGGCATCATTAGCATCCTGGACAGATGCCAGTTGGCACAGTTGCCCTGAGCGTCGCTCCATGCCCCTGAGGTTTTCCAATGAGCTCAGATTGTTTCCTTACTTCCTATTCTTAGGTATTGCCCTAAACCGTGAGGCTGGAGGCTGTGGCCTTTCCCCCCACCACATGGGGGCGCACTTCAGTCATGTACCTTTAGGAATCTACTTGTGAGCGCCAAGCCTTTCTAATCTGTGGCGCTGGGGATTGAACTCGGGGCTCCATGAAAGGGAGGCGAGTTCTTTCCCACGGAGCTCAGCTCTTAGGCCCTTTGAACGCACATCCTCAACACAGTTACATTCATTTACACACAGTGCCCTTCGTGCATGGCTTCATAAAATAGGACCAAAGAGAGAAATTCAAGTGAGAACCTGTCATCTTAACATATCATACCTCAACACCAGAACAAAATAATTAATAATGTGAAGAATATCTTAGCTCGTGCAAACAAACGGATGAGTATCTAGCATGACTTTGAAAGAGTCTCAGTCATAGCCTAATTCAGCTAGGTGCATTTCTTGGTTCGGTTTATTTGCATTAAATGAGAATTAAATCAGAATGAAAGGGTTCCCCCACGGGTGTGTACTGTCCAGTCCAGGAAATACAATAGTAGCTGGGCTCCAGTGGCCTGCCTATTTGTTGTAGGTTAATTATGCAAAGGTTCCAGTGCCTTCCATCTTCCCTTTGCCACTCACTTTTATCGCTCAGCAGTTGGGAGATAGCGGACCTTCTGTGTTTTCCATGGCCTTCCAAGCAGGTTAGGAGATGCTGTCTCCACATAGTTTAAGGTGATCAAAGGTTTTGTGAATGAGAGGCACAGTGTGGTGGTTTGAATGAGGACGGCTCCCATCTACTCCCATATGGGAATCTTTGGTTGCCAGCTGGTAGACCGTTTGGGAAGGACAAGAGGTGGGCTTCGTGGAGGAGGGGCATCACTACCGGTGGGCCCTTGGTCTGTGCCTGTCTGGGGCTTTCAGATCAGATGTGTGCTCTCAGCNCCTGCCTGCCTGTGGCCACCCTCTCCCCATCACAATGGTCACAGACTAACCCTCTGAAACTTTAGGCAAAGCCCTAATTAAACGTTTCCTGTTATAAGTTGCCTTGGTCATGGTATCTCCTCACAGCAATAGAACAGGAATGAAGACATCCTGATTCCATTTTTCTTTTCTTTCTTTCTTTCCTTTTTTGAGACAGAAGTACGTAAAGCACCATCTGGTTTCTAAGCCTCCACCTTTAATATTGTTTATCCAGCCAGGGGTTGCTGCAGCTGATTGTAAAGTCAGCACCTGGGAAGTGAAGTCACAAGGACCAGGAGTTCAAGGCTAGCTTTGAGTACACAGTGAATTCAGGGCCATGGCAAGAATTACCTTTAAATAACATTATTTTTTATTTATTTATTTTCCACACCTCACATTTAGATAGTGAGCTAGTGCCGTGGTATGAGTCATAAATCATAGCACTAACTCATTACTAAAATCATATTGAAATTTAATCCCCACTGTAGAACCATTAAAAGGTGGGGCTCGAGAGAAAGACTGTGGTGGAGGTTCTTCCGGTATTACAACCTTACAGAAGTCACTCAGAGATGGCCCCCCTTCCGCCTCTGATCATGTGAGCTCACACCATCTTAGAAACAGAGGCAGGCCTTCACTAGATGTCAACCCTGCTGCTACCTGCTCTTGGGTTCAAGCTTCCAGAATGACAAGCAGGACATTTCTGTTCCTTATAAATCTCTCCGCCAGTGTTTTGCTAGAGCAGAGGCAACAGATTAAGACCCATAAAACACATGGCTTTTAAGTAGTGCCCCAGTGAAGGTCACTTCATATCACTCCGGAGTACTTAGAAGTACATAAAAATTTAAGGAGGCAGCTTACCTTTGTTTGATAACTTAAGAAATTTATTAATACTATAATTGAACTTCTATGCAGTGCAAAACGTAGACAGTCACCACCTCAGTGAAAAATATCAAATCCTTGTTGTATTTTCCAGAGAAGTATAACCAGAGAGAGAGAGAGAGTCTTAAATTTTGTATACAGTGTGTGTGCTAGCAAGTCTAAAACTCATCGAGCAGACAGCAGCCTGAAACACGCACGAAGGTTGGTGCTGCAGGGTACGTGATGGATTCCATACGGAAGAACGCTGTAAACGCTTGGGGAATTTTTGTGCCAGCCTCGAAGCAGCGTTCTTTCCATCTTTGCCTTTGAGGCCTTCAGTTGATTTGATGCAAGTCACCGACCTATCCACAGGACAGGAGGCAATGTGCTCTACTCAGAGTTTAATCGTGTAAACAGCCATCACATCTAAAACACAGGCTAGGCGTGGTGTGATGCACCAGTCAACCCAGCCTTTGAGAGGCAGAAGTGAGAGGACTGCCAAGTTCAAGGTCACAACAAGACTGATTTTTGCTTTTCTCTTTTCTTCTCTTAAATTTTATTTTTATTTTATATGGGGGGAATAAAGGGAAGGGATGGGAAAATGAATGGGATAGAGATGCATGATGTGAAAGACACAAAGAATAAATAATAAGAAAGTTAAAAGAGAGAAAGACTCCATTTTACATGGAGGAAAACTGCTGAAGAAAGTGAATTAGCTGACCCTAGACAGTAGAACAGCTCCCTGAGGCTCATCCAGGGCGCCCTTCTTCGTCTGGTGTCTCTGCTGATTCCTACAAACCTGTCAACAGCGCCATTTTTCTGGCATAGGACTCTTCCTCCCACATCACCTCACTTAGTCCTGTTCTTTAGTGCCCTTCTCTCAGAGGTCTCACAACAAAACCCTAATACACATGGATGCCAATGGTCTTGTAGGTACCTCCTTTTAGATACTATTGGAAGAATCTAAGAAAATCTGTCGAGAGATATGTCTTAACTCCTGTTGGAAGCTAGCAGGCCAATGACAATCTACAAAGCTGCATATTTGGAGCACAAGAGCTTTGTGATGTTTTAAACACAGCGGTGCATGGCTGATCCTGATACTCTCTTAGCGCATCCTGGGAAATGAGGCTGCAGATAATATTCCGTGTTATTCATACCCTAGCTCAGAGGAAGTCATCATTTATTGAGCACCCAACAGTTACAAGGCAATGGCTCATGTGATGTTGAAAGTCAAATTAGCTGAAGAGAAAAATCTTTGACAGCTATTGCCAGGGATATTTTTTTTAAGTACTGCAAGAAAAAAAAATCATAGAATTCAACTCTCTATCTAACAGAAAAATAATAACATTACCTATGGCTCAGTTTAGCATAAACATGTTCTGGCAAAGTAAGTCCCTCTCCCATAGCTCTTGTTTGGGGAAAATATGAAAAACAAGAGACAGTATGATAGGAGAAGAAAGAGAGATGATAAACAGAAAGCCTCCACGAAGCCTTTTCCAGAGGCTGCTCTGGAAAAAAAAAATAGTGGCAAACTAAAGGCTTACCAGAAAGTAACAATAAAGATAGTCATTAAAAAAGTAAACCTAGTTTGTATATCTTAAAATATACAGATAATGTCTATAGAGCTGGACCCTGAAAGAAAAGAACTCTAACCCTGTAACATGCCAGATGTAGCTCTTAAGGGAATGTCTATTTGCCAAGTACTTTCACCAGATTCACAATAAGAAAGGATCAGGAGCTTTTTTTACCCATCCTTCATCATCCCTGATGATATTTATATACAAACTGAACACATTTCCTACAGAGGAATAATGTATTGTATTAAATAAGTTACCTGATGTTAAGTAACTCTTGGACTAGATGCCTGGCTACTGTAGCTCGGGATCTAATACTCAAAAAGGCACAAGATAGTCACAAAGAATGTCAAAGTAGCCAAATACACATGAAAGATTGTTCAGCTTCATCCGTCATCCTGGAGGAAGCTGATTCAAGCCACAGTAATCTCAATGAAATACCAGGTCATACTGAGTACAGTGTGTAGGATGCAAAACACTGACCACAGCAAGAGTCAGCGTGGATGCGGAGAAACCAGGCGTCTTGATTTGTGATGGGAGTCTTAATCAGAGCAACCACTTTGGAAAGTGTTTCACAACACATACTAAAACTGAAAATGTTCAAGATCCCTTCCCCAGTCCCTGTTCCCTGGATCTCTCCCCTTCGTGTTCATCAAAAGGCACACAGCACAGGGCATCCATGGTCACTTTGTTTGTAAGAACTAAAACTTAGAACCAAACCAAATGTCCATTAAATAGTCAAAAAATTTAAATATACTGTTATGATCATATTTAGTAATAAAACAAAATAAAGCCCGCTGAAACATTGACCAATATGGGAAAAGAATCTGACAAATTGTTGAGTGAAAACATCAAAAACACAAAAATGTATAATATATGATTCTGCTATATGAAACTTCAAAACAGGTGAAACCCGGGTTGGAGAGAGAACTGGCTTTTTCAGGGGACCCCTGTTTGATTCCTACCACCTACATGGTGACTCACAACCACCCATAATTCCAGTTCTAGGGAGCCCAATACCCTCTTCTAGTCTCTGTAGGCATCAGGCATGCACATGGTAAACAGACATGCCTGGAAGCAAAACACCCATAGTTGTAAAACAAAAATGAATAAAGCTTTCTTTAAAAAAAAATCAGTGAACTTAACCTAGAAGTTGAGATGCTGGGCATCCAGATGTGAGCTAGTGGGCTAATTACTAAGAGGAGTTCAAGGGAGATTAGTATTTTGCGTATCTTGATTTGGGTGTTGAGAACACAGATGAGTGTGTAGACGGGTGCTGAGAACACAGATGGGTGTGTAGCTGTGTGTTGAGAGCACGGATGAGTGTGTAGACAGATGTTGACAACACAGATGGGTGTGTAGATGTGTGATGAGAACACGAATGGGTGTGTAGATGGGTGCTGAGAACACGGATGGGTGTGTAGATGGGTGCTGAGAACACAGATGGGTGTGTAGCTGTGTGTTGAGAGCACTGATGAGTGTGTAGACAGATGTTGACAACACAGATGGGTGTATAGATGGATGTTGAGAACATGGATGGGTGTATAGATGGGTGTTAAGAACATAGATGAGTGTGTAAACAGGTATTGAGAACACAGATGGGTGTGTAGATGGGTGCTGAGAACACAGATGAGTGTGTAGCTGTGTGTTGAGAGCA
>LOEQ01000431.1:502627-512745 GCA_001685075.1 Bramus lutescens | reverse complement strand
GAGAGAGAGAGAGAGAGAGAGAGAGAGAGAGATCTTTAAGCTTCTGCCATCATATAGAGTTGCCCTAACTTTTCTGATATACTAATGCCCTTAACCTCTGATTCCAAACAGACGTCTCCAGCCAGGAGTCATTTGTATCGGGTGTGTTTATCTATGAGTCATAAACATTTGCATGTAACCTACATTATTGAAGTCTGCGAGTACTTCACTGTTTGGGTTCGACTATATCGAGAGTCATTTTCCCTAAGCATTTTAACCCTTGTTTCCCTGGTGCCAGGCCAGCGTTCATGCATTCTTGCTCCATCTGGGCAGCAGACAGAGGTGGTGGTGGTGAAGTCACTGAGATAAGGCTAAGGTGAGCGCCTGAGAAGGGATTAGTAGACGTAGCAATCTTCTTACATTTCTGTCCTTCTTTGGGCTTCCTCTTTCCTCACTCCCAGACAGCTGTCATTTGGGTTCTTCTCTGGAACTGTACAGAGTCACAGGTAGACTCCATCACAATGCTTGCACTCAGCCCTGAGGCAAACATCTCTCCAGTCCAATGAGAGGGAAATGGAGCCAGATTGGGGCTATCATGAAAAGCCACCTTCTAATCTTCTGGCTTGCCTGAAGTACATCCCCTCCACAGTGAATGATGCTTCACACTCTTGAACTTCATCCCAAGTCCAACTTCATTTCAGTACAAATTAGCCCATCCCTGCTGACTTGACCATCTTCCCCAAGAGACTGTCTTCCAAAGCAAAGGCTCTTGCTGCGTTTTTCCTCTCCTACCTGGCCTTTCTTTTCAGTCAACACCCTCCGGAGGAAAAGCCCAGTTACAGTTTCCCCATACTCAAGCTCATAGGCCTGGGATCCTAGATTCCTGTTGGAAAGTGCATAATACAAAGATCACAGAATGCAATGACCCAAGACCTCCAAGTCATCAAAGACAAAAAAGATCAGGGCTATGAGGGATGTGAGCAGGAGTGAGAGGCAGGTTGGGATGGGAAAAAAAAATCAGTTCTGCTCCGGTGACCCCAAGCAGTATGCCTTCTTCAGCTCCTCCACATCTGGCCAAGTAACCCACTCCCTCCAAGGGCGTGAGCAGATGTCCACTTTATTACAGTGTTCATAATGTTCATGGGAGGTGACAGAGTGTAAGATTTAGGAGAGGAATTATCTCTCAGGCTCCCAAACCCAGGCATTTAACGTGACACTTCTCCCAAGTCTCTCTGGTTAGACTATACTACACATGTCTATTCTAACGCTACCTGTCCTACCTAGATAGCTTCCCTACCTTGTAGTAGAACCCAAGTGTATCCAGCCATATGTATGACATGAATAGCAAAGAAGGCACTCTTCTTTAGCAACATCTGTCTCTCTTGGAGGTCAGAGAAAATTCTAAACAGCCTTTTTTTCTATAATAGACAGACGAATAGACGACAGCCTAAGCAATCAAGAGGGACCACTTTTTAAGATCTCATTATGTACCAACAACACATCGGGGCTTAGCATGTATCTTATCTTGCATGGTGGTAGCTCTTAAGATTCCTTGCAGTTAATGAAATGGATAGGGCAAAGAAAGATATTATTTGGGTTGNCTCTTGGAGGTCAGAGAAAATTCTAAACAGCCTTTTTTTCTATAATAGACAGACAAATAGACGACAGCCTAAGCAATCAAGAGGGGCCACTTTTTAAGATCTCATTATGTACCAACAACACATCGGGGCTTAGCATGCATCTTATCTTGCATGGTGGTAGCTCTTAAGATTCCTTGCAGTTAATGAAATGGATAGGGCAAAGAAAGATATTATTTGGGTTGATTTTCACCCACTGAAATTTCCACCTCTCCCCACCATGAGATGTGAGCTATGCCTACCAGGAGAAAGCAAGTGGCGTGAATTTAAAGAAGGGTGTTGATAGGACCAAGACTAGGAATGCATCGTGAGGTCCAGCTGATGGAGGTAGCCTCCAAAGGCTTGCGGATAATTCAGGACAGGCCTGCAAGTAGATGTGCAATCTTAAGCAAGAAACAATAAATATGGCTGGGGAGCTGGACAGACAAGAGATAGTAGATCGCTAGTATTTTCCTACATCAGACAAAATTTTTGTGCTGTCGTGAAATTAAAAATTGTTATTTAAGGACTCCTGCAACTTGCCTGTGACACACACCACGGTGACACTTGTCATAGCCCAGGAATCTCTGAGAAGGAATCATTGTGGTATTGGCCATTAAGAGGGGGCATTTTTAAGAGCTTATTATGCACCAAGAACAGGGACAGGGAGCTGGGAGGCTCCACGACCACAGAAGGAATGACCTAATTCACAAAAGGCTTCAGTGGACAGGAATAAGGCNACGGTGACACTTGTCATAGCCCAGGAATCTCTGAGAAGGAATCATTGTGGTATTAGCCATTAAGAGGGGGCATTTTTAAGAGCTTATTATGCACCAACAACAAGGGACAGGGAGCTGGGAGGCTCCACAACCACAGAAGGAATGACCTAATTCACAAAAGGCTTCAGTGGACAGGAATAAGGCTGATGCCCTGTGATCTGGGAGAGCAAGTTTAGCTCAGGGAAGGAAAGACTATTTTATCAAGAAATAAATCAGAAGCCTGGACCATGACTATTTTTTCCAGGCACATCTTGGTGATGAGAAGGGTGTGTGTTCAGACCACAGGAATCTCCAGTCTGCCTGCCACCGCATCAGCTTTGAGTGGGACACCAAGCCCACAGCTGAGGAGAGAGAGGCTCAGCAACACCATGTTTGAGCTTGTGCTTTGTGTCTCTCAGAGTGTGTGTGGTTTCTTTCATTTGTGTTTGCATTTGGCTTTTTGTTTGTTTGTTTGTTTGTTTGTTTGTGCGGACGGTCTCATTTGGAGGCTAGTGGTTACCGGCCTTCCCTCTGTGTGAAGTGGCTGCCAAAAAGGCTGGTGTCTGCTTCAGCCCCTCTGGCTAGCAGCCAGGCCTGAGGTGGTGGCTGGAGCGTCTGCTAGCCTGGCTCAAAAAGCACGTTCCAGTGGGCACCGGGAAGGCCAGCAACGCGGGAGCACTTAGGGGCAAGAAGCAAGGCAGAAGACAACCAACCTGCTAAACAGTCCCTGGGGAGAAAGGCAAGTGTCTGTCACAGAGATGTCATTGAGACAGCAAAATACACAGAGGCTATAAAAATATGCAGACGTGGGGAACATCACATCCCCGCCTGGCGGCTGGCACCTCCTTCTATACTGAAGTGATACATGCTTTTTCACAGCAAGGATGGGACAAGGAGTCTAAGGTCCTAGTGGATATCTGTGAGAAGACAGAAGGACGGGCTAGCTTTGCAAAGTCAGTTGGACATCTGTCCTTGTCACAGAGGTGTGTCCCACCTCAAAGCCTAAAATAAACTTGCATAGCCCACCTTTAGAGAAGATGGGCTATTTTTAAAAGGCTTGAGCTTTGAAGCTATTTTCAAAGCCTAAGATATAATTTAGTGAGGAGGGTGGGAGGGAAGAGACTGACCTACGAGAAAGGGAAAAGAGGTTAAAACACTTTATTAAAAAATAAAAATAAACTCAAGAATTAAATATTGTGGCCTAAATATAGGCCATGGGTCCCTCATCAATCACCGCTTTGTGTGGCTGCTTTGGCAAATAGATTTTGGAATTTTATTTTTGAATAGTATAATTTTCAGATTAAAACTTCTAAAAGAAGTCTGGGGCCAAATGATTTTTTAAAAAATGGAAACTGTTCCAAAAACCATTTCATAAACTAAGAGTATGTGCACAGATAGTCCTAAACAAATGTTTCTTTAACTTCTTCACCATCCCAATACTCTGTGCCTTCTTCTCATGCCTGAGAAGTTTCCCTGCTCCCACAGCAAGGCCTGTCTGCCTACTTCATAGATAAGATCAGACCAGTGCTTCAGTTACAAAATCCCTGTTTTCAGAGACTTAACCCAGGTATGAAACATTTGGGGGAACTCAAAGTTGACAGATAATATCTCAAACCAATGGTTAATGCTCTAACATGTTCTAAAAGGCAAACATCTTTTAACTGCTGGTTTCCTGATTCCCAACAGGCAAAAAGTACAGAAAAATCAGACAGCGAAATTATTCACTCTGGCTGGCAGACCAGGCAGGCCCTCAGCAATTGGATCCTGACAAGATGCCCTGTCAAACAATGGTACTGTTTCAATTGCACATTATTTGCAAAAACCGTTCAATAAGGAACAAGGGTGGTCAAGGAAAAAGGGGGTGCTGTTACTATGACAACAGACCAGAAAGAATGTAAGAAATCAATCACTTCTTCATTTATTTTCCTTCCCTAAAATCAAGGTAAGGTGTTATAGTATTCATGCCTTGGGCGATCTGGTTTTTGAAAAACATAGGCTTTGATATCAGTGTAATCAAAAGCAATAAGTATTGTAAATTATTTACTGCCTTTGTATTTGAGCATGTATCCTGGGGGACAGAATCTGCTAGGAGAGAGAAGATAATGTCACTGGCTTCTTGGGGTCTGACTGCAAACATGAACTATGAAGAGAAAAATAATAACCACATAGTAAATAGATTGACAGTGCCCTGGCACAGGAAGGCATAGCAATGGTCTGGGAAGCCAGGCTTGCTAAACATGAGTGATAGACGAGCTTTGGAGCCAAACTAGCTGAAACTTAAACTTGAACTCACCCTGAACAATTCACTTAACCTCTGTAATATGGGTTAAATACGACACTAGCCTCAGCAGAAGCCTAAAGAACTTAAGAGTCATGCCTGCGTGTGGGAAACCCAAAACACTTGAACTGGTAAATTGTTCTGAAATAGAAACTGACTTGGAAGAGAATGAAACTAAAGGACCAGAGATGAAGGGTGATGCTTCTGGGAAGGTCCTATATTGTCCCTTCTCGAATTATCAGGGAATCAATAATCTTAGACGGAGGGCTCACATTGTATCTGAAGGCCCCTAAGGGAAGGACTCCTGAAGACAGGCTCGCCCTCTTCCCTCTAGCTTGTTCCCACTGAGTGTCTCAGATCTGTACCCAACGGTCATGTAGAATTCTAGTTCTGCTGCTCTGTTGCCACCATTCCACATTCCACACACTCGTCCAGTAGCTATCACACACACAGCCCTGGAAGATCTATAGTGAAACTATTTATTTCATATCCTGACTTGTAAAGCGGGAAGTCAATGAGGGCTTTTCAAGTTGCGCAATAAGGCTAACCCCATAGGCAGAAATCTACTGCATCTCCCGTGCAATAAAGGCAAGATCAAGCACACTCTGGTGCTGAATTTTCAGCTCTTTAGTTTGATTATAAAGTAAGTTAGACAATCAGTTAAACTGGAGTCATCACTAATTTTCTCAGTAGCTAAGCAAGATAGTTACCATGTCTTATACATTCTGAGTCCTAGATCCCTCATTAGAAACAGCAAGGAAATGTGAAAAAAGGATATGTACACAAGTACACACAGAGACAAGTGCATACAGAGACAAGTGCACACCGACACGTGTGCACACAGAGACGTGTGCACACAGAAACAAGTGCACACAGAGACGTGTACACACAGAGACAAGTGCACACAGAGATATGTACACACAGAGATGTGTACACACAGAGACATGTGCACACAGAGACATGTACAAAAGAGCTGAGGTCTGATCAGGCATTGCTCTGATGGAGCAGCATCCACGACCACCTCAACCAGGAACCTCAGGGCGTTTAATATGGACAGCACAGGAGGAGGGGTTAGCTGGTCTGGGTAAGAGGTGTCTGTAGGCAAGTGAGTCATCTAGGGCTGCAAGCATCAGGAAGGAGCAGGAAGCTGCAGTTGCTAGTCTTTGTCCATACTGATCATACCTGTAAACACTTGGATTTGAATAGAGGAAGGCCTTGCCTCTCAGAGCCTGATGCATGCAAGTCATGGTTTTGCCACTCTCCCATGGGTCCAAGCCCGTGGAGTCCTGGGCTTGTCCGTGCCTGTGTTAGCAATGCACAGTTGCTCAAGACCTCACTCCCTTGGGACTTCCTCTGCTCCCTACCGACAGGGAGCATGCACTTCCTTGAGCCACTCTTCCCCTTGCTGCTATTTCCTCTTGGTTTTCTTTCTCTCCCACCCACTGTCCCTTAGGGGAAACCAAGTAGCAAGTAGTGTTACAAGAGGAATTTCAAACATCTTCATTCAAAGCATCTCTTATGCAAACCCCTGGCTCCTTGCAGGCTCTAGGATGTGTCAGGGACCTTTGAGAACCATGTGCATTTTTACATTTAGAATGTTTTCCTTTCAAACATAATAATGAAAATATGCATATTAACATAATAATAAAATAAAGTATGCATATTCTGCATAAATTAGGTAAAAGTAAGCTCTTTCACCAAACTCATGTTGACACTAAAAAATTTTTTCATAATAGAATTTTTTTGGTGACAGATGCACATCTAAAAGAGGCTAAGCTTAAATTTTCATTCAAATACCACGCAGTGACAAATGGATGGACAGATACTGAGAGAGGTGCGGGTAATAAATAATGACAGAGACTCGGACACTGGTGTAGACAAGGATGCACAAACACGCCACTTGTTGGGCATCTTTGTCGTGTGAAGTTTTCTGCAGGAGACTTTGCCTAAACATCAGCTCAGGCAGTCTGCTCCAGAGCACTGACAGGCTTACCCTCCAGGTTCAGCTTTCTGAAGAAGTGTCGCGCTAGAGTTGAAGTGACTTGCCGAAAGTTTCAAAGCCAATGAGTGGGAAGTCAACTCATCATGGCTGCTGTCAAAATCCATCCTCTAATAGCTGCTCCGACAACATTTTAGCTATTCCTCTTTCCAGGGGCCTCTTTTTCAGGCTTCCAAAACCTAATTATGCAAAACTAAGGGCGGGGAGGGGATGATGCAGTAATAAAGAAAAAAGAAAGTTGTATACACTGTGTTGATGTTGTCTAAATGTGTGTGGGATGGATAGACGGATGCTCAAACACTCAGGCTTGCCTATTTGGTTTTAAAATACTTTAAAAATGGGAAAATTCAAATACTTTCCTTTTCTATTGTTTATTTTTGTTTTGCATTGTATTTTTTTGATTTTTCCAAATAGGTTTTGCTGAGTATGTGGCCTTGGTTGTCCTGGAACTCACTCTGTAGACCAGGTTGGCCTCAAACTCACAAAGATTCGCCTGCCACTGCCTCCAGATGCTGGGAATAAAGGAGTGCACCACCACTACCCAGCCCCAAAGCTTATTTTTTTAAAAGGCTTTAGTAGGTTAGTAATCACTACCACCCTTAGAGCAGAGGAATACATTTTCAAAAGAAGCTAAGATTTTATAACTTATCTTTCAGTTTAGTAACACAGCATCAAACAAGTTCAATTTTTTTTTCATCCTAATCCTTGCATCGTCTATAAAACAGATACTTTTTCAATGATACAATTAGCTCCATGGGGACATGGAAACTTAAATTTTATTAGTCAAGTAAACTACCTGCTCTACTTTGGATAGCTATTTGTTGTGGCCAGGTTTGATCTGTCTGGCAACAGAGCCCATGAACTTTCTAGGCTGACGCCAATCAACCTTCCTGTCTGAACTATCATGTTCCTCTCTGGAACTGGTATGAACTTCAGTCCTTTTGCAAGGAAAAAAGCAAATGTTTCCTCTACCACGACAGCACTTTATCAGCTAATTATCTATTGCAGAGATAAAGCACAGTGTCCTGGATACTAGCTGTAAAGCAAAGGATAACGAGCATACAGTCCACGACCCTTGAGAAGCTAAGTAACAAGGTGAATCCTAAGACAAACATATATAGAGATCCACATGGGAAGGGGAAATAGACAAGATCTCCTAACAAAATTGGGAGCATGGAGGTAGGGGGAGAAGGGAGGGTGGAAAGTGAAAAGGAGGGGAGATGGGGAGGCAGAAGGAGAACTTGAGGGAACAGGATAATCGAGATGGAGGAAGGACAGAGATGAGAGCAAGGAAAGAGATATNGCCTGAACTGGCCTTGCCCTGTAATCAGATTGATGAATCTTAAATATCACCGTAAGAACCTTCATCCAGCAACTGATGGAAACAGAGGCAGAGACCCACATCCAAGCACTGGGCTGAGCTCCCAAAGTCCAGTTGAAGAGTGGGAGAAATGAGGAGGTCAAGACCATGATGGGAACACCCACTGAAACAGCTTACCTGAGCTAATGAGAGCTCACTAACTCCAGCCGGACAGGGAAGGAACCAGCATAGGMCCAAACTAGACCCTCTAAATGTGGGTGACAGTTGTATGGCTGGGGCAGACTGGCAGTAGAATCAGAATTTATCTCTACTGCTTGTACTAGCTTTTAGGAAACCTATTCTCTTTGGATATATACCTTGCTCAGCCTAGATATAGTATGGAGGGCCTTGGTACTTCCCCAAAGCAATGTGCCTTGACATCTCTGAGGAGTGGAAGGGAGTGGGGTAGGGGAGAAGGTGGAGTGTATGGGAGGAGGGGAGGCAGGGGAAACTGGGATTGGTATGTAAAATGAAAAAAGATAGTTTGTTTTCTTTTTAAAAATAAAGTAAACACACACACACACACACACACACACACAGTGCCCAAGGCAAATTAGAGAAGGAGGGTTTTGTTTGGCCTTACAGTTCCAGAAGGAAGTGTGTCCAGCACAGTGGGGAAAGCAGAAGGAACAGGATTCCGAGAGCTCAGATCCTAAACCCCAAGCAGGAAGAACGTGTAAATTGGAAGTAGGAGGAGGTCCTTTGCTCCCAAAGCCTAGCCCTACTGGCAGACTCCCTTCAGGAAGACCACACCTCTTGTCCCTCCCCAAACAGTTCTGTCTCCTGGGGACCAAGTGTTCAAGTGCTCCAGAGGAATGGGGACTTTCTCATTCAGATCACTGCACTCACTAAATAATGTGTCAGCATGCTCTACAAGAACAGAATACCTTGGGCCCAAAAGGAAACTACCTGAATTTTTAACAATTTCATATAGCGCAATATGGGGGGAAGTCTGTGGATTGTATCCATGCGCAGAAGTGGAATTTCTAGATTTAACACTAAAGGACGCGTGATTGGGAAGCTCTCACCTGGATGTCGTAAGGAAGTCCGCACGTGAATCTTCACATTTAGCTTTTCTCTCCCGCCTCACTTTCATCAATCATGTCATGGTTCTCAGCTGGAACTCTGTGACCCAGCAACTATGTCGACTTCCCCAAATACTGGGATGTCCTGTGATCCTGTACCCGACTTGGCTTTACCTTCTGGAAAGAGCTTTTCACAGACCACACAACCTATAGCCAGCCCCTCCTCTATCTGGAAAACGCCACAGATACAGGAAATAGAATTTCCAGACCCACTGCCGACATCTTCCTAACCCCCTCAGCCAGGCCTTCTTCTGCTCTGCCTCTAAGCTCCAAAGGCCTTGCCTGCCTCAGCCATGTCATGGCAGCCAGCAGCACCTTAGCAAACACCTGTTTCTCTGCTAGACTGTGGGCTTTTCGAGGACAAATCCAATGTTCTGTTTTACCGGGTGTCCCTCACACAGCACCAGGTCATTCCGCATTTTAATGTATGATTGAATCAACTGAAGGGATTAGTAAAACAGAGAAGGGGTTGAGGTTTTCAAGATTTTGGCTCTCTATAGAGCCTTTCTCTTTCCTCTTTTTCTTATTTTCTCTCTTGGCTTTAAACATTGTTCTTTGGCAATTTAATATAAGTATATTCTGACTGCCATCATCTGCCACAGTCTCTGAAACCCCTCCAACTCCTTTTACCCCTCCCTCTTCCTCCAAGTCTCTTTTCCACACTCCTGGGTTTTTTTGTTTTGTTTTGTTTTTGAGTCTCTGAGTGAATTTAACCAGGGCCATCTGTGTGACTATGCATTTGGAACTGACTATTGGAGCCTGGTAGGCTCATCAGTGGGTATGTAACTAAAGACAATGTCTTCCTTCCCCAAGAAGCTATCAGTGGAGAGTAGTTCAAAAGTGAGGGAGATGATACTGTGAGGCCCGCCTCAATCAGTGATTGACGGCTGACTGGCCCAGTGTTGTGCAGTCTCACTGAAGGCAGATGCAATTGCTAGGAAATCATGATTGCTTTGGTTGTGTCATGCCCAGACAACAGCATTTCCCCTTATATCTCAGCTCTTGTATTCTTTCTTCTCTCTCTCTCTCTCTCTCTCTCTCTC
>LOEQ01000431.1:418143-433076 GCA_001685075.1 Bramus lutescens | reverse complement strand
GAGGGAGGGAGGGAGGAGGCACATATCCAGGTATCACCTTATTATCCTACTAATGCCCCAAATTAATGAGGATATACAAAATGTACACTCTGGTACTTGGAGGCACTGTTATCACCTGGCTCTATATAACAATTCACAAGTATAGGATAGGCATTGTTTCCTGCCCCACAACACTAATTTACCCTTTGAACAATTTCACAGGGAAAGCAGAGGCCTCTCTTTCAAAGTCACAATACAGAGGATAACGCCATAATAAAACAGTGTTTGGAGATTTTTTTGGTGATGGAACAAGCTAGGGTAATATTCCTGGCTACTACAACTGTTGCTGAACAACAGCAATTACAGACAGGCTCACTGGAGACCCGACAGCTGCACAAACGCTGTGTTGTCTTCTGTGCCTGATACAGAAAGGGAAGAAGGGAAGACATGAATTATATGACTCTGTACATCAAACTGTAACCTCAGATGCCTTTAAAGTAGGTCCTTAGCTTGATTCTTTAACTATAGGTGTGCTGAGTATCTCTGTAAAAACAACAGAAAAATCTGATCTTCTCAGATAAGTGTAAGGACTGTTATAAAAATAGCTTTGCATCTAAACAGTACACTCTTTGGGTCCTTGAAACCTGGCTGTATCGTTTAGCATTCTGGTTACCATTAGGTTTCCATCTTGTTGCCCTTCATGGCCTTTCCAGTGGCCTTTGTGATGGATTAATGTGATGGACAATGTTACCTGCATTACAGTGCTGCTCACACAGAACACGGAGAATGCTGGTTTCCAGTCCTTTGTTCCTCTCATAATTACAAAGCTTTTCATTTTTCTTACAAGTTCCTATTGACTGATAACTACAAATCTGACAAACAACTGAAGTTCTGCTACAAACCAATTGCTTAAGAAAATATACCTTAGCCAGGTATGGTGGCATACACCTATAGTTTAAGGGAGAATAATTTTGAGTACCTAAGTTACCCAGTGAGAGAGCCACTAAGAGTTGAGGGGAAACTGTCTCTTTCAGTCACCTGACTATCGACTCTGTGTTTGTTTTATATTATATGTCTAATGATGCCTCATTCTACCACAAAGGACAACCACTGAAGCCGAAAAGGGCATGTAAAAGAGCTATCTGTGGGTTCACCAACACTTCTACTAAGAGGACTGGGACTGAAACAGTCACTTGCCTGGCATGTGTGAGATCCTGCACTCAATCGCCATGACTTAAAAAAAAAAAAAAAGAGTAAGAATTTGGGACCTAGGGAGATGAACAGTAATTTCAGAAACACAATTTGTTCTGGGACATCTCAATCAGTATTATAGCAAAATAAAAATATTATCTTGCCAATTCGACAGCTAAAACAGACAAACTAGAGGAAATTGCAACCTCAATGTTAACTTCTAAAATAGCAAAAGCCAATGAGGAACAAAAATGCTAATTTTGGTCACATACTCTGATAGCTCACGAGGTCTCCGTTTGTACAAGGGCAACTGCAGTCAAATGAAGTGTCTTTCTCTGCTCCGAGCACATTAGCAAGCCTGTCTCTTGGGATCAAGCACAGTAAACAATGTCAAACTCAACTTCAGCAACCCCTCCCTATCAGGGTCCAAATGGCACAGTAAGGACGGCAGCCCAGGGTCCTTACAACAGATCAATGATGGCTTTCACACAGTCTGAACGGGGCAAGACAAACAAACTCTACGCACTCTTCCATATCTTAGTAACCTCCAAGCGCTCTTCAGTAATTTCTCCTTGTTTCACAAGGATCATCTATACGAAAGAATTGTTTGCAAGGTGGGGGACTTTCCTTAGGAAGGGTCACTTACCTGCTGGCAAGACTGAGCAATTCGTGTTTGTCTGCTACGGCTGACTTCTTCTCAAGCTCCCACATCAGGACATTGATCAGATGTGAGTTTTTAATTACAATCGGCACTTCCTCAAACATGTGCTCAAAGGTGATGCTTGCCTTTTTCAATCTGTGAAGCACGTTAAAGACACTTGAGGCTGATGGTCAGCACTGAGTGCTAAACTGAGTGATTCCCACAATTCACCCAATCACCGCACACTCCACAGACTTTGCTTCATTAGTCTTTTAGGGGCTTGGGGTGGAAAGCGATTGCCAAGCCTAAGTCCGGTGACTTGAGTAACTTTAAAAATGATCTGAATCTGAGCTGTAAGCCCGAAAATTAGGTCCCTGGCAAAAGAACCTGCTCATCCAGAGTAATCAGGAGTTCTTACATTTTCAGTGACACTGAGAGGTCACTGTGAGCTGTGATGTGATCTACGCTCAAGGCAACTAGGGAAGGGCCGTGCTGCCCGCACCCCAGAGAGGTGACTGCACAGAAAGGGCACCGGGGACTCCACACCAAATGCAGGACACCACTTCTCCTAGGTTGGCTACAACTCCACACTCAGATCTGGTCATGAGTCAGCTTTGCTTTGAACAACCTACACATGTCATTTTTTTAGGGGCCAGCTGGGAAACGAGAGATGAACTGTCCGGCATGAAGTTTCATAAGAAGTTAAAAAAATAAACCCTTCACAATAACAGAATATTTCTAAATATTTTTTAAATGTACATAGTCTTATGCCACAAAGTCAGATCATGGAACAGTTAATCTGATGTGTACTTGTTACCCCCTAAATTTCCAATAAGCCACTCTTTTTTCTCTGAATGCTTGAAACATTGAGATTTCTTCCACTTCCTCGACAAACAGGCCATGAGGTGCAGAAGCCGACTACAGCTTGCACTCTGATGGTGGCTAACCACTCTTCTCACCTCCCTTTATTCCACCACTTGCAGAATGCTTCAAACACGGTGGCTAATTAATTCCCACTGAGTGAATTCACCCACTGAAAGCAGCAGATGAGACTTTCCACACGGAAGAGTTTTTAAACTATTTATGCAGAGAGGGGAAATCAAGTGGCACTTGCACAGTGCAGAAACTTTTCATCCGCACGGTAACGGCATTACCATAGGCCAACTGAGGACTCCAGACATGTGGCGAACTGAAATTCTAGAAGAAACACACAGTCCTCTACTGCACACCTCATCGGCCGGGAACACTTACGCTTCAGGGGAAAAGTCCTTCTCTTTACAAACTTCCATCAGTTTAGGAGTCAGTCTGTATGCCTTCAGTGAGAGAGACCCTTGGGCAGTTTTTATGGGATCTCAAAAAGAAAAAGAGAAAGATATTACTGAGAAGTTTGCTACTGTTAGTGCTCGTACAGTACTAGTTCTGAGGACACTGTTATTAATCACACAAGCTTTGAAATATGAAGACCAAAATAAATAATCAGTACATAATTTGAAGCTGATTAAAAACAGAATAGCTTTCTCCTTAAAACAAGAACTAAGAGTCAAAATCTAGGTGGAATACCTTCAAATCCATTCCTCAACTAGAACCAGAAAACTTGTTGAAAATTAAATGTATGATATGTTCTATAGGTCTTGCATAAACAAGAGAAAAATACTCATGAATATTGAACATAGAAAATCTCTGTGTACACTTCTATAGCCCTTCAGTCAATAAACTGAAAACAAACAGCCTGGGAACAAAGCTCATCATCCCAGTGAGTGCTGTTCACAGTTCTTCATTAGGCAGACTGTAAAAACAAAACCACTATGTCAAAGTGCTATCACAAAGTGTCGTTTCAGTTTTAGAGAAACAAATTTTTGTCAAAACTGACTGCTTAGCACTTGCTGCATGACAACGGGCTCTGGTGTGCCAACGCTTGCCTAAAACCTGTGTCAACATTCATGTTGTCTGAAATTCAACACAGTGAAACTCTTAGCAATAGGTGATAAAATGAAAACCAAAATAGATTGAAGCAAGTGGAAAATTCATCAAGGTCTGATGATGCAATGTTTCCAGCCAATCTAAGTGCCCTTTAACAACTTGTTCTCCCTGTAATCCAATTGCTAACACACTGAAACAATTTCAGGGCAGCTCATAAGATTGATCGTATTCATTAGTATTTTTTCTGACAGATACTCAGGACGTTACATTCACTTCTCAGCTGGAAACTATATGCAAGTCTGCCAGATACGGCAAACTGTGAGTGTTTGGGAAGGAGGAGGCTATAAAGCTGTTAAATTGCCTACGGTTCTGATATAGCACAGAACATCTGGTCTGGAGAGCTTGAGGAAACACCATTAAATAGGCCGAAAAGAAAAAAATCTTTGTGCTAAGAAACAGTCCAGGTTTTGTACGCTGCTGTCAGAGGTTTAAAAAAAAAAAAAAAGGAAAGGAAAGGAAAGGAAAACTTGGCACACTGTATTATGATTGGTCAGTCACGTACAAAACCAGACACGCCAGCAATCGGGGTTTGTTAGACATCTGGTCTCATTCCACCAGCCCCTGCAAGGAGGGAGGGAGATGAGGGAAAAAAATGAAGCAGCTACTCCAGCATTCCAAAACGTACACATCAGGGCTCTGATAGCAAGAAAAATAAACAGAAAGAAGGAAACCCTGTCTAGACGTAGCTGCTGCTGAGGCTGCTGCAGAACGGGGCTGATATTTACTTGAGAGGGCCTGCCAGCGCTGCTCCAAGAGGCAGAAAGACAGAAAGCAAAAATAGCAGCAATAATATTAAGGGAGGAAAAGAATAATAAAGGAGCCTCCTACTAACCGTAAATGAGGACGACAGATTCTTCAATGGCATGCTGGTAGCTGAATTGAGAATCCAGAAGCGCCCGGGTAACAAACGAGCCATAGTACGTGGACTGATACCAGCCCACATGGAGGTGATCAATGTTCACATGGCGAAGGCTTCGCATCATCTCCATCTGATACTGGACTAGAGGACACAGCAGCGGAATTCATACAAAGCTCACCAAACAAACAAACACCAAAGCGTTTAGTGATGACACTAACATTAAAAATAAGACTTTTTCATTTACACAAAAAGAGAACATTTTCAAATCACTTCAAATAATTGGTCTTTTCCTTTTATATTTAACAAATCACATTTTATACAAAAGGTATTAGAAATACAAAGTTAATGTCTTATTCTAAACAAGGAATTATTAATTGTAGCTCATACTTCTTTTTTCTAAAACCCTAAAGACAGTAAATGTATAAGGAAAAGGTATATAAGTGTTAGATTGTAATAGTTTCATCTGAATTAATGGTGAGAGCAGCTATTGTCTCCTTCACATGTAACTTTTGGAACTAAGAACTAAATCCATCAAGAAAACTAAGGGAAAACAATTACCACACGACTTACATATGAACCAGACACAGGCTACAGCTGCTTCAACATAAGAATTCATTTTTGCCTTCATCTAGTGCCCCCTACTGCATATACTTACTTTTAAAAAGGCATTCTCTTTTCTTCTCTTTGCATTCACTTGTATTAGTAGATGGTTTTTATTAGACTGGTTGTATTTTAATCACCATATATACAATGAAAAGGTGTGATGACTTTTCCTTTTGCTGAATTAATGACTATAATATATATTATTTATTTAAAGTAGTACTAGAAAAAGAGGCACAAATTCATAAAGTAATAAATGCCTTTAAAAGCAATATAGAGCTGGAGAAATGTCTCAAAGGTTAAGAGAACTCAATTTAGTTCTCTCTCAGCATTCACGTTAGCTCACAAATGGCTCTAACTTCACCTCTAAGGAGGACTATACACCCTCTTTGCTCTGAGAGTGCATACACACATTCATACAAACATGCACACACATATAAATAAAAATAAATCTTTGAAAATAAAAATTACATCCTAACAATCCTATACACTTAATATAAAATAGAGAAAAGTTTTATAGTCAACACACTAGCCAAGCTATTTCTATAATGAAGAATGAAAGCATGGTTACATAGAGTACCCATAACTGTTTAACATTGAGCCTGACAACTTCATTTTCAAAACAAATTTTACCAAAATTTTTATTATTGCTATTCCTCTGATCATAGCACTATAGTTTCAAAAAAAAATCAAACAAGACTCAGATCACAATGTTTTCCAACATGTTATTAGGCAAAGAAATTAATAGATTTTTGTCAAAGAGCATCTACCTCTTGCAGAAACGACCCAAACACAATACACCTATCACTCTTTGGAAGAACCAAATTTCATTCCACAGTAAATCTGCAAGAGGTGGATGCTGTACTGCTGTTAAGATGCACACAAATAAAAACAACTCTTCAATGTGAGCTCGTTCATTCATTATTCTCTGGCTGGACTACTTCTTTTGTTCCTATTTAAAGGGTGTGGTGTACGAGCTAGAGAAACGGCTCAGCAGTTCAGAGCACTTGTTACTCCTGTAGATGGCCTGTGTTCAGTTCCCAGCACACACACATGGTGGTTTACAACCATCCATAACTCCATTAACTCCAGTTACATGGATCGGATGCCCTCTTCTGCCTCCATGTGCACCAGGCATGCAAGAGGTGCATATACACACATATACTCAAAACACCCATACATACATACATACAAAAAAGTAAAGGGTATGGCAAAGAAGGCATGTAATATGCTATATACTTTTATAAATTCTGTATCTTCTGCAATTTTCTAAATAATGTGTGAAAACAAAGCCCTATAACCCATGTTACATTCTAAACCACAGTTAAAAGCACCACAACCAGGTTGGAGATAGCTCAGTAGTAGAACATCCTCCTAGAACATGGAAGGCTCTCAGTTCAATAGTTACCTAATTAATCTTTTTTAAAAAGTAAATTAGCAAGCTACAACCAAATCAATAACCTTATATCAAGTATTTTTGTCTTAGTACTATCTCTTTCTGTGATGTAAGAGACACCTCACTATCCCACTCCTTCATCCAATTTAACAGATTCTCCCTCAACAACCCAAATCATTCCTTTGGTTTCTAGCATGAGACTCTTAATATAAACTGATTTGACAAATTTTAATCAAATTTAACTTACAAATAAATACCTTAATAAAATGGGAGATAAAATGAAATTTGCTAGATTGTTTTAAAATGAAAGTGAAAGAGGAGATGGAGGAATTATCAAATAATCGACAGAACAAATACCATTAAAAAACAAACACCACATCAGTACTTGAAAAGCAGTGTCAGTGAGTGGCTGAGCCTTAGTACAAGAGCAGCATCCACCGCACATCTGCTAGTGAGTAGCTGAGCCTTAGTGCTCATCTACCAACTTGGAATAGCAGAAAAAAAGAGTGTCCCTGCCAGCTCTGACATTTTCCCTGTGGGGATCTTGCTGCCTCTGATCTTTAGTTTTTTTCATTTCTAAAGACATCTGAGAACTTATCCCAGTCAAAATGCTAGGACTCCACATTGTTCATTGGATATGCTAATTATAAACAATGACTTGTCTATTAGCTAAAGCAGGCATGCATTACAACTTAAATCAAAATGCATTTTTTTTTGGAAAAAACAGTCTACAAGCTAACTAAGACTCCCCTCAAATAGCTTGGATAAAATGGATTTTACAAAAGTATTTTCAAAATACCTCCCAGAGTATTCTAAGAGCAGTAGCAAAACTCCAGTGTCCAGCTCCCCCCACTCTTCCCTATTCCACAGGCCCTCCAAAAAGACCAATAAAGATGAAGTTCTTCTCTAAACCGAAAGAGTCAGAGACACAGGCCCAGGGCTACTGGGTGCATACCTAAATCTGGGGACTAAGAGTAGGAACGCTGATTATTTATCATGGCAGGATCAAAGGAACAATGTGCCCTCTTTTCCATCAGAGAATGCTAAGATTCTGGAGGTAGAACATACTCCTTCACAAGTCACTAACTATCTTAATGACTATAAAAATGAAAGTGCTAAGAGCATGAGCAGTGGATGAACAAGGCTGCTCTGAGGAATTCTAGATGTGGCACTGCATGCCTGTAATCCCAACACTTGGGAAGCAGAGACAAGAGGATCGACTATGACTTGAACACCATCTTGATCTCTGTAGTGACCCTTCAGGCCAGTCAGGGACCCCCAAACCATGAGAACAAACAAAACATTCCAGTCCACTGGAATTTTACAACAAAATCTGTGCTTCGCCAATTCTGCATCAAGTGCTAGTTAATTATCTATCCTGACTGTGCTCATGACTCAGTTTTGAGAATTGAGAACTCTGCCAGGCAGTGGTGGCAGCATATCTTTAATCCCAGCACTTGGAAGGCATTGACAGGAGGATCTCTGTGAGTTCACGGCCAGCCTAGTCTACAGAGCAAATTCCAGATCAGGCTCCAAAGCTACCCAGAGAAACCCTGTCTCAAAAAACCAAAACCAACCAAACAAAAACAAAATGTCAGAATTCTGAAATCACATGTTATAATATGCTGTAATGCCTCCACCACTCAGGAGGGTAAGCAAGGGGGGGTCCTATCTCAAATTTAAGGCCAGCCTGGACTACAAAGGGGGCCCCAACTCAAAAGCAAGTCACAAACTAAACACATGCATTGCATTTTACAAAGCCTGTAGCTGTGCAGCCAGAAGGAATAGTGGTTATTCTTTAGTGTACATGAGGTAGCTCTCCTGTGAAACTGAGGCAGAGGTCCCACCCATGTGCTGTCTGAGAGAGGTCACTTGGATTCCACTTAGAGAGTGATGCTCCTACCTTGTGTAAGGAAAGGAACCACACAGAGCTCACACATGGTCATGTGGACCAAGTCTATCTGTAGATATTTAAGGACTGTCCTTGTTCTCATGTTGACAGAGACATGTGGCCCTTATCTCCTCACTTAGTTTTTCTTCCTCCCAACCCGATTTCCAAAAAAATTTGCTGCTAAAACTAAGTAGAACTAAACGATGGACAGTACCACTAAACTCAAGACCAAAGCAACACTCCCAGCACCCACCATCAGTCAACTCAGAGCAACATGGTAGCTGGCATCCACTTACCTTACTGTGGAAACATAATAAACCAATCACAAAGAGGTGACACGGCCATTACAATGAGCTTTTTACACTGTTAATAACAAGAATGGCCATTTTGGATTCTGACTGCTAAGTTAACACCACTGCTTTTGTGGCTGTGCTAGCGCACCAGCAGTGAGCAGATAGGTGAACATGGAGTCCACTGAGGTATAAACCACAGTTCAATAGAGAAGCCCCAAAGTATGTGGATGAGGCCAAGTTATAGCCCACAGCTCTGGGAAAAATGACTGAATCCTAGCTTACATCTAGCCATTCCTATGTAGACAGTGGCTCACAACAGAAGGAAGAAGGCCAAGTCCAAAGGAAACAAGAGGAAAAGAAGATGGGCCCCTAATAAACAGCCATAACTCGCCATTGCTGTACTAATGCAGACTACCGAAACTACAAGCTGCCAACTTCTCAAAGCTGGTCCACGGCCAGACACTTCCATCTTGGGTGAAAATGTCTCTTTAATAAAGAAGCAGTAGAAGCAGTCATCCAATGGTATTCACTTCTGAATTAATGGCTCAGGGTTCCTGGGAATTTTCCAAGGAACAATGGCAACAGGAAAATCCTTTGGAAAAGGGATTACTTTTAAATTGACGATAATGTTCAAGAGAAGGGCTTAAAATTTCATTATAAGAAGTCTAGGGGAGAACCTTTAAAATATCCTTAGCTTAAAAAAATAAAACAGACTGGAGAGTTGGCTCAGCAGGTAAGGGCAGCTACTGCCAAGCCTGGTGGCACCTAAGTTCTATCCCTGGGACCTACAGAGCGAAAAAAGAACCAATGGACTCCCCCTAAGCTGCCCTCTGATCTCCACAGATGCTCACTTGCACACTCCTAGCTCCTCCACAACAAAGAAAATGCAATTAACTATTTAAAAGCAAGGCAAATAAATGTCTAATCAACTGAAAAAAAGCAGCAAATTAATGTTGCAAACTGGTAGTTATTACTAAGCCAGCTCAGATTACTAATACAAAGTCTATACACAGATACAAGAGAGGTGTTGCCATAATATGAGCAGCTTATTACTATAAGGATCGAAGCTTCACAAATCACGACAACCCCTACCATCGTCTTAACTATCTAGGCCTTCTCGAGCAACAGAGAACCTGGGGGCAACATTAGTAGCTGTTCCAGGTCTGGCACTAATACACTCACCTTCACTTTTCTAGGGAGAACTCAAATTCTCAGAGCTACAACTGCCCTTAGGCTGCCCAGTAACTACTCGTTAAAAAAAAAATCCCAGTGCTTTTTGTTTTGTTTTGTTTTTTTTTAAAATCAGAGAACCCTGAAAGTAAACGTCCTCTTAGACTGAGCTGCTGTATCTGGAGCAGCTCTGGCAGCCCATCACATGGACTAGAGGATTGTTACTCCAGAATTACTAACCATCTCCCTTCATCTCCAATTCCTCACTCACATTTTAAGTAACACCTCTTTTATACCATTTTCCAAGGCTGTTTATTGTGTATATGTGTGCGTGTAGAAGTCAAGGAGCCAGCTCTCTTCCTCCACAATTCAGGTCGTGTGGACTGAACTCAGGTCATCAGCTGAGCAGCGAGCACCCCTGCTGGCCCTACTGCCTGAGACACTTGTGCAACAGTTCCTCACTGCTGGATGGGAACAGCTGACTCGGCTGGGGTGACCTAAATATCATAAACAAAGCTGTAGCACAATGAAAACAAAAACTAGTCTGTCCAGCAGATTGGGAGGAAGAAGTTGCACCGATGTGTTATTAAGGAACTCCTGAAGGTCAAAACAACCTGAATTTTAAAAATTAAAAATCACTTTAAAGGCCTACTGTCTTAATGGCAATACTATATAAACTAAACCCACAGGTAGAGCCTGGATGGGAAAGGATACGTGTAGGCATGAGAAAAGAAACCAGCCCTGACTAATCATTTACTAGTTCGATTTCCCAAATGGCCTACACATATTCTAACTCAAAATAACTATAACGAGCTAATCACAATCATGGAAAGATTTTAGAAAAGCGGTCTACCACAGTCTTGACATCAACTTGCCTTTAGACTCTGACTCCAAAACCTAGGCAGACCCTCATTCACAGGCCCTGGCTGGGGAACGTGGTTATCGACATCTAACTCAAAGTGCAGCAGACATGCACTAGAAGCTACAGAGAAAAGTCACCATGGCTTCTCATGCACAAAGTAACTCTACCAAATCAACAGCCAGTAAGAAGTGGTGAGGCTACAACCAAAGGCTTTTAAGTGCCAAAGCAATGTGAAACCAGACTCCCAAGACATTACAATTTTTTGAAACTTGGGTCAAGATTGAGTTGTCATTAAACACTGGCTCAGAACAAGCAGGGAGACAGTCATAGCAATGGACCACACATTACACAGCAAAGAAACTCAGTCAGAAGACGCAAATAGCTTTTAAAAAACAAGCAAAGACATACAATGGCCCTGAAACAAACTGATGATTTCAACAGATACTGGCATACTGTCAAAGTGCATAGAAATCACCTATCTGTTCAGGCACTGTGGCCAGAGAGGACTTTGAGAAAACAATTAGAAGCCTCTCTCCCTGCAGCGCAGAGGGGTGCCAAGGAGCACTCACAGTCTGTGAGCATTTAGCAAGGCAAACTTCATTCTGTGCTTTTCCTTTTCACATTGAGACTTTCTGCCAAGCTGCACATACGTTCCAGGCAATGTTCAAAGCTAGTAGCAGATGTAGATTTAAGCAAACAGAGTGTGCATTTAAAAAAAGAATTAAATACAATCTACTTTGGGTGGAGAGAATTATGGAATAGATAGATTTTCTCAAAAGTTCCATAGTCTCTTCACTCCATCTGTACCATGTATCCATCTCTTGTTTCAATTAACACATCTGTTATTAATGCCACTTCTATGATGGTTTATGAATTTTGGTAATGGCTCAATTTTTCACAATAAAATATTTAATATAAGTTCTTCTTTACCTAAAAACCACTAAAAGAAATAACAAAACACTGCTTTGTCCTGGGTGGTTAGATATATTCCTTAAACTGATTTTGAATTTTGTCAAAATAATTTCCTTTAAATGTCAGACTGGGGACAGGAAATAGAGGAAGGTGAGAGGGTGACTCTAGTTTATCTTTAAAACTACTTAGAGCCTTTGACAATTACTAAAAATTTTTGAGAAGGGTGTTGTTGTTTAAGGAGTTGTCGATGAAATAGAAGAAAGTAAGAGAAAAATCACATCTTCATTCTGTAACACACAATGTCTTTTTAATCAGGTCATAAAATAAGTCAATAAATTGTGTTTAAGGTTATGAAAATGTACTCACTAAGAAAATACAAAAGTACTGGGAAGTTAATGTCACTTGACATTTGTGTACAAAATTAATTTACCTACACAGGATCAAGGACATGGATTCTTCACTCCATGAAAAACTATTACAAAATGACTACATGG
Source organism: Bramus lutescens (assembly GCA_001685075.1). Taxonomy (NCBI): domain Eukaryota; kingdom Metazoa; phylum Chordata; class Mammalia; order Rodentia; family Cricetidae; genus Bramus; species Bramus lutescens. Next base: position 420,809 of record LOEQ01000431.1, on the reverse strand, counting down.
TATAAGGCAGACCAAATAATAATCTCTGGGTGTGGACAAAAATATTACATAAAGTCCTTTCAAAAGGCAGGTAGCATCTCTTCCACATTTACAGCCATCTATGAGGAACTAAAACTAGAGGCTACAAAAAAAATCTGAAGGAATGGAAAATTGAAAAATGATAAAAAGGTAACAATTATCAGAAAATTGTCTGTGTGTATTCATGTTCTGCCCCAATCTACAGAGGATTTAAAGTAGTTTATGGTAAATTCTATATTAGAACCAGGATTGGGACAGGAAAAGTGTGAAGAGAAAGCAGAAACTGAAGTGAACAGAGTGAGTCAGAACAGGGGTGACTCTGGGCTCTTGGCATTTCAATTATCAAAACAATAAGGAAAATATCATTAGTTACATTGGCCAACAGGAGAACAAAAGACTTTCCTTAGAACCTACCCTAAGTACAGTTGCCACTTGAGGTTTCCACCAAAGCTATCACGCACAGTTTAAAGATATGAACATTTTGGGCTGGGCGGTGGTGGGTCCTCGCTGTTAATTCCAGCACTTGGGAGGCAGACAGGAGGCAGAAGCAGGCAGATCTCTGTGAGTTCAAGGCCATGATACAGACCAGGTTGAGTTGCTACCTGGGGTCATGTCTGGGTCTGTGGTCTAGCTACAGCTGGGGTCTGTGCTGAAGTCTATGCCCCAAGACACCACTATGATCCACATGGAGAATTGAAATCTGGGCCACAACCTGTGGCCTTGTTGGAGCCTAGGGGCCATACAGATCTGGGTGCTACCTGGGCCCAGGATGCAGCCGAGGGCCATGTCTGGATCCATGATGCAGCTGCAGCTGGGGTCTGTGCTGATGTCTGTGGTTTGTGCCACCTCAGGAGGTCATTGGAACCATACCAGACAAAAATCAAAGGGCCATGTTGATCTGGCCCACCCTTCGCTGGGCCAGGGAAAGCTGGCCTTGCCTCTCGCTTGAATATTGCAGCAAGAGAGCTGGTCCCAACCCTCACAGGAAAGCTGGTGAAGGAACTGGTCCTGAGGAATAATACCTACAAGATCTCCAAGACTTGGGCAGTCACAGGATATCCCAGAGGAGTTCTGGTGAGGATCCAGTCATGATGGTGTACCAGAAACCAGAGGCCTTGAACCAGACCAGTGAGTGATTCACTGCAATGAACATTGCTAGTAAATATGGTTGGACAAAAGGGTATACAATGTGACACACCTCGGCTCCTAATGCCCCAGGGCAAATGAAGAGGTGTTACAAAGATGGGAAAGAAGTGAAGAGGTTTTGTTTTGTTTTGGTTTAGTTTGGTTTGTTTTTGCTTGTTTGCTTTGTTTTGTTTTTCAAATTTTATTTTGTGGAGGGGTGCTGTAAGGATGAGGGGAAGGTGTGGAGGGTACTGGAAGTGAGGTGGAATTTGGGTACATGATGTGAAATTCCCAAAGAATCGATGAAGAAGTTTAAAAAGAAAAAAGGGCTGTCAAAATGTGATGTGGGGTTTCTCTCTGTATGTTGTGATTACCATTGGTTAATAAAGAAACTGTCTTGGGCCTGCACAGAGAACAGAGCTAGGCAGGGAAAACTAAATGGAATGCTGGGATGAAGAAGGCAGAGTCAGAGAGAAGCCATGTGGCCCCTGCTGGAGACGGATGTCAAAACTTTAGCTGGCAAGCCACAGCCATGTGGCGATACACAGATTAACAGAAATGGGTTACATTAATATGTAAGAGTTAGCCAATAAGAAGCTAGAGCTAATGGGCCAAACAGTGATTTAAATAATATAGTTTCTGTGTGATTATTTTGGCGCTGAGCAGCTGGGAACCAACAAAAATGAATCAAATGTCTCATCCTATATGGACCTGTGCAGCATTGATTTCAAACTCTAATTCTTAAAAAACAAACAAAAAACCAGAACGAGACACACCAATACCAAACATACTAATACATACATGCATGTGGGTATGTATGTATGTATGCCTGCCTGCGTGCGTGCGTGTGTGCGTGTGAGACAGGTGACTTATAGAATTACTTCCCTTCGTTGGAAGGCCTTAAGTGCTGTCTGAAAGCTAGCTATAGTGGTATCCTTTACATCATCTGAGCATCCTGATTGAGTGCCCTTTCTAAAGACTGCCTGAAGATCTAAGAGTAAAACAGTCCCACTCGTTAGCCTTACAGACCAGAATATGCTGACACACACCTTTAATCCCAGTAGCTACAATGACATGCACCTTTAATCCCAGTCCTAGAGAGAAATAGTTTCCTTCTGAGATTCTTGGAGGCAGGATTGCCATTTTCAGACTGAGGTAGAGGTAAGAGCCAGTGGTTGGCTGTTTTGCTTTTCAGATCTTCAGTTGAACCCCAATTTCTGACCCTGAGCTTTTACTGATTGTATATCAGTTAGCATATTTGTTTTTCACATTATTAATTTCATCAACTATAAAATATTGATTTCAACTTCCAAAACATGGTATTGACAGCAAGTTCAGGAGCTGATTTCCTACATAAATGGCCCTTTGCTGAACATGCACTTCCAGAGGAAAGCACAGACAGTTTAGTGACCATTACTCCCACCCTGCAGCCTGCTGCTTCAGTTTCTTCTTCAGTACAGAACACTATGAGCCAGGGGCTGGAGAGATGGCTCAGTGGTTAAGAGCATTGCCTGCTCTTCCAA
>LOEQ01000431.1:392633-407459 GCA_001685075.1 Bramus lutescens | reverse complement strand
TATTTCGGGTGTAAAGCTAGCCGTGCGGGAGCCGGGTGGGACGAAAAGCAGGCCGCAGCTCCTTATCACTACACATCTAGGATACCTACCACCTACAATAACGTTTTACAGATGGCTTCATAGGACAAAAGTTTCAACGAACAGCTACGCTATCAGAAATGGTGGTAAATAAAGCCATAACCCCTTCACTGAACAGAATGACTTTTCATTGTTACAGTATTTCATACAAAAAAATTTATTTCCATAGTGTATTATAGCACAGCTGACTGCACACCTATTTACTTCTAATATGGACTTTACCTGTACATTAATCGTCTAGGGCTATCAAAGAAAAAGGGGAGGGAGGGGGGAGGGAGAGAGAAGAAAAAGTAGGGGTTTCCTCTGTACTGTGAGTTTTATTTTTAGCTTATCTTTTGTGAGCACACAAGAGTGTAAGTGTGGGAAACGCATCCACACAGCACAGCATCCACGGGAAAGTAAGATGGTAACTCATGCACTTGGCTCTCTTCATTCATCTTTACATGGGCTCTAGGGATTGCACTAAGGTCTCCAGGTTTACATGGCAAGCACCATCTACCAGCTCAGTCATCTTGTCACCCCTGTCTTATATTTAATTCCAAAGAGAAACTGTTGGTGTACAGAGGACCAAAATGAAAGAAAGCCAGAATGAGATCAAGTTCTCACCACATGGTAAGTTCCACAGACAGGGGCACTTTGACTGAAAATTGTAATCATCCATAATACATTCACAAGCAGGCTATTCCTGCTGGACCCTCTAAAATAGAGACTTACAAGAAGCACAATTTTAAAGTAAGATTTCCAGGAAGAACTTTATGATTACCTGTAGCTATCCTATCATACCTAATAAAGTGATACACTTCTGCATTTCTTCTTAACCACATAGCTGTTTTTATAAGGCATGATCCTTAATAAAATTGCTATACTTTTCATGATGGAAGAAAAAAAAAAACAGAGAAATTTGGAATGCACGCAATCTTTTCCAGACTCAGAACTATGATCAGTACTAAAATTCAAAGACTGAAGGAAACAGGGAAAATAATTCCTTTGAACTGTAAACTCAAACTGGAGGATGTGCATAGCATGAAAGCAACACAGCACTTTACAATGTTTATACATCAATATCCTGCAGATGCTATGATTAAGCAAATTGAAAATCTGCTCAATTACAAAATGTTTTAAATTGTTAAATTAACAAGAAATATTTACCACCTTTTTTGAGAAGGATATGTAAATCATACTTCAACACACATTCATTGGGGACACTTCCTGAAAAAGATTTTCCCACATTTTTTTATGTAGAATATGGATATGTCAGGAAGATATTCACAGGACGTGGCTGAAGCACAACCTTTTTGCTATGAGACAAATCACATCATTTCCTCCTATTTGTTTAGAGTACACTTGAAGTTCTGTGTTCTCAGCAGTGTGTGAAAAGCATTGACCAGAAGGGAGCCTGAAGGAGAAGCGGAGCATCTGGTGAAGCACGTTACATGCCTAAGGATCACATCTGCTGCTGAGGTTAGGATCCAGCAAGAGAGCTGCAACCTCCATGCAAACAGTAAGAGCATAATGCAGAATATGAAAGCATGCTTCGTGGATCACTATCTTCTTTTCTTGGCAATGTGTTAACGACTGAGGCTCACAGAGAACTAGCAGCAACATTCCTGCAGATTCCTTCAAAGCATGTAGGAGTTCAATAGACTGTTTTTACCCCATGGCTTCTGACTACGTCCCTCCTCCACATATATCAACTGAGCTTCAAGACAGGATGGATGCCATTTCTCTGTAATCCATCAATTTTGCTCTTTTTGTTGTTCTGAAACGTACCAAGAAAAAGAATCCGGGATAGAAAAAAACAAAAACAAAACAAAAAACAAAGCAGTAAAGAAAATCCGAGAAAGTCCAAAAGAACCCAACCACATTCAGCAGTCCTTCTCCACTTACCTCCAGCTTTCAATGTTGCGCCATAAACAGCAACAAGGAAAAAAAAAATCTTTGCTTGCTGCAGTATAAATTGCCTAACAGTTCTGACACTTCTAAGAGCCCCAACTGTGCCAGGAAAGGTTCCCCAACAAGGAATGATCTGCACAGTGGGAGAGGAACCCACTTAGATTTCCTCACAGCTGTGTGGACTAGTAACAGAAACCAAGGGCAGACTAGAAACTGCTCCTCAGAATGCTGTTTCCATCACCTCATACCATCAGCCACTTCCATTAGTGCCCAGGAGAAAGACAAGGAATTACCTTGCACTTCAGTACAGCAAGCTTCACTAAAAGTCAAGTAACCCACCACCAAACACAACATTAATGAAAACCACAACACTTTTACTCTATTACTAGGATGAGCAACTAGTTTAATAATAATTATTATTTTTAAAAAGCCTTATTCTATACAAATTTATGGAGTAGTTTGGTACCCAGCTTCTGAAATCAAACATTATGGCATGCTTCCTACCTAGAAAGCATGAGGTTCTGGGTTGCGCTCCAGCACCACAGAAACTATGCTGCTGTAATAGCAGCACTTCGGAGGTTGTGTCAAGAGGACCATGAGTTCAGGGTCATTCTTGATTACATAGAGTGAAGCTGGCCTGTCCCGGTGGTTTTATAAAGAACCTGGCTATCAGCAAGAATAAGACAGTCTACATATCGTGAAAAGAAAGATAGGTGACTATCTAGGAGACTACCATCCTCTATATGAACAACATGAGGATGTGAAATCAAATCCAAAGTCACACTAAGCCTGGGTGCAGTAGCACAGGCCTTGAAGGAGCTGAGTTCAAGACAGCTTGGTCTGTACAGTGAGTTCCAGGACAGATTTACAAAAGAAGAAAAAGGTCACTTTATAGTTAATTACTAAATTAATCCAACCAGTATTCCTGAGTACCTATCCCTTTAGACACTACAGTAAAAGCTAACAGCCAGCCTTGAAAGACAACACAATCCTTGCCTTCGAGTAGGCACACATACTAAAAAATGCCAGGTGAAAAGAACAAGCAACTGATATACAAGGCAAAACAATGCAAAAGGAACTCCAGAAATGAAGGCACTGATAAATGCTTCTCAGAAATGTTACCTGTGCTAGACTTTGAAGGGTAGGTAAGTCAGCCAGGCAGAAGTCAGAGCGGCATCACAGCCTTTCCGAGAGGGTATCTTTGAGCCTTCTGTAAGGTACAGGGCATGAATACAAACTTGAAAGATATCTAACAATCACAGACTATATAATGGCCATGGCAAAAGAACAAGAAATGAGGCATGGTAGAGAGCTCTGAACCACATCTCAAAGGGCCAAAGGCCAGAGAGACAGACTGCTTACAAAATTGGTTTTTGAAATGAAGACTCAGCCACCAGCTTTAGACACTGCAGTAGAATGAGGGAAAAGTCAAAAGGGAAGACTTGCACAAGAAAACTATGCAAGAAAAGACAGCAGTGACCGGTGAGGTGATTCCGAAAGGCTAAAAAGAATCAACATGAGAACTGGAAGAAACTCTGCAACTTCACATGCTACCTATAACGTGGGCTTGTCAAAAAGTGTATGACAACATCAGAAAGACAAGCGAATTCTAGAAGGCACTTGAGGCTCAGTACAGAATGAATAATGAAGTGTGTGCTGCAGAACAGCTTTACTCACAAGGAGACTGCAAATCTGCATCCTACCTGCTTCAACTCTGGCGCTGAAGCAAAAATACAACCTCAGGTTGGCATCATAAAATCCACCAGTCAGAGTACAATGCGAATATTCTCGAATAAGCAACTGGCATGATTTATAATCACAATGTGTTGTATAATGTATGATATCGGTAAGTTACCTAACTACTTCATGTTTTGTTTTCTGCCTGGTCCTTTTTTAAGCTAGAAAGGCAAAGAGAAATTCATTTGATAAAAGGCATTTTTACGGGGTTTAAAGACTATAGTTTCCAGAATATACTTCCCATTGATGCATTCATTTCTGGAATAAAAGTCAAATCTGTTAAAATGAGGTTTGTCAAGTTATTTACATATGACACGATTTCCTTTAAAGATAGTTAAAAAGTCACAAAAGCAACTGTTCATTCACATAAAAGAATCTAATATGTAGGGACATGGTAGACTATGCCTGTAATCTTACCATTCCACGGGCTCAGGTAGGACAACTGCCAGAAGTTCAGGCTTGCCCAGGTCAGACAGCCAGTTCTAGGTCAGTCTTGGCTACCAGACTAACCTAACTGAGATCCTGCAAACAAACAAGCAAAGACAGAAAACAAACCCAAAGAACTGAAAATGGTCCAGACACCACTCCAAACTGACACAAGTTATGGCAACTGCCTGCGTGTCCTCATAATACAAGCTAGCTAAAGGTAATAATTCTTTTAGAAGGTCAATAGACATGTTATGACTATAACTTAAATACGAGGTGATAGAGCACGGTGTGTTGGCATCCAGCTCCCTCACATGCAGGAGGCAAGTGAATCTATCTCTGTGAGTTCAAAACCAGCCTGGTCTAAATACTGAGTTCCAGGACAGCCAGGGCTATGTGGAGAGACCCTGTCTCAAACTAACAAACAAACAAACAAAAAACAAAAACAACAATGAAAGAGCAAAGGAAAAAATATACTAACAAATATCGTATTTAATAGGCCAATTTATCCCATAGTTTCCTCATTTTAATCTATATATATTGTTCATATGACTGAGAAAACTGAAACAATCCAATGCTTCAGTTCAGAGTTTTGCAACATGCAACTACTTATTGAAGCAACCACAAGCTAGAGTAAAAAATCTTCCACAGAATGCACTCAGAGTATCAGACATGCTAACCACCCAGCACTCATGACTAAGACAAAGCCTGTAAAATTATCAACTACATTAGACAATTTTACCATATAATTGTCTTGACATGCAGTACTTTTTAAAACTCCGAAAATTCTACATAAAAAGTGGGAACAACCCAGCTGTATTCTGAGGAGAGAATGAAAATATAAAGCACAACATATTCCTATCCAAGGATATAAGAATGAAAATGGATGAACCAGAGGATGAGCCTAAAATGTCAGTGCCAAGGAAAAGAGGCAAGACAGAAAAGATACACTTTTATAAAATCCCAAAATCAGACAAATTATAATGCATATAAACACAGCTGCAACAATTGAAAAGATGAAATGCCACAGATGTCAAAAATACTGGTTAGTTCTAACGGGAAAACAAGCAGATTTTGATCAAGCAAGAAAACTCTAGGGAGAGTCTGTGGTACTATCATGGTCTATTTCTTAACCAAACCAGTGGTTACGGAGATGTGTGCTTTCTAATTATTCTCCAAGCTACGCATTTGTTTTATGTGCTTCTCCTGCAAACATCTTGTGCAATAAAATGCTTTTAAATGGGATAGTTTTTAAATCTATTTATTATACATACACTTGCCAGAAGAGGGCACCAGATCTCATTACAGATGGTTGTGAGCCACCATGTGGTTGTGGGAACTGAACTCAGGACCTCTAGAAAAGCAGCCAGTGCTCTTAACCTCTGAGCCATCACTCCAGCCCCTTAAATGAGATAATTTTTAAATGATGCAAAGATCTCAAAATTAATAGGCAAAGTATATATCTCAGTTTTCTAAAAACAATGTGTAAATGATATAATTGCTTTGGGAGACAACCAATGTTTACAACTGCACTACTCCAAAGTGATGAATAAACAAAAGATAACATGTGCACACAAAGAAATTCTTCCTGGTCCTAACAAGGCACCTTTGAGTTCTGTTGGAGTTATTTTGAGGTGCCATGTGGACAACTCTTTAAAATGTATGCTTAATTAAAGAAGCAAGACATCCTAGAACAAATGCTGTGCGACTACCCTACAGGACATAAGAGCAAATTAACAGCACGAGAAATCAGACTTGATGTTATCAGAGAAGGAAAGGGGAAAAAGAAGCTTTTTTTTTTAAGCAGTAAAGAGTTTCCTTTTGGGATGATTAGAAAGTTAATAGAAATGATTATTGCAAAACACCACGAATATAGCCATTATCAGTTAATTACATACTAAAAAATTAAGGTGGTATGTCAGAGAACAAAGCATTTAAAAAAACTAATAAAGTACTGGTATGTGCTATAGTGGAAAAGAATTCTGAAAATATGCCAAGTGAAAGAAACCAATCATGAAAGACCACAACTGCATGATTACATTCATACAAAATGTACAAAGTGAACCTCTATGGCAGCAGAGAGTGTATCAATGGTGACTTAGGGAGAGAAGACAGAAGGCCAAGAGACGAGCAGGGCAAAGCTGAAGAGTAACAAAGCTGCTTTTGGATCTAAGATGGATTGGCTCTGACTATATTCATCTGTGAAACTCACTTTGAATGGGTAAGTTGCATGTGTAAGGAGAATGTGTTGGAAAATGCCACAGCTGCTTAGAAAAAACATAGTGCAACAAATTTTATTTTTAAATATAATTCTAAATTAAATAAGCACATCTAAGAGCTGAATACATAATACAAATTTTATCCTTTCACTAAACAATTATGAGAATTTTTAGAACTAAGGCTCAAGAAAATAATATTTAAAAACTCAGTAACATGATTTGTCTGAGATCATTAGCAGCACAGCATTAAAGGCCGGAATCATTACATCATTACACACAGAATCAAAAACTGAGACCTATGTGGTCTCAAACACCCATACATTCAGAGAAAGAGAGAGGGAGGACATGGAGGGAGGCAGGGAGTGAGGGAAGGAGGGAGAGAGAGACCCTTTCATTGAAGAGGCTTCCTGTATTTTGTGGGTATAATTAGTGGAACCAAGGAGAACACATGCAACATGATGCAGCCCAGAAAGACCAAAGACTCGCAACCTGATGCCACACCTACCTCCACATATATGCCGATATGGTCCCCATGACTTTAGTATCCGTTTAAAACAAGTTTGTTGACAGGTGTCTTAAAGAACAACCCTATCTATCATTGAAGATGCCAAGCCCACGTCTTTCTCCCAATGGACCTCCATTCACTCTTGTTTCCTAACGTTCTATTTGCCTGGAATGAAGGAAGAGTTGACCTAGAACAAACCTATGACAGAAATCAGTGTTACTGAAAAGTAGTGAACACGAAGGCTTGACGCAGTTCAAAGAATAATCTACTCTCCTTTATCCCTTCATCCCTTTCTTCATTCCTCAATTCCTGTATCCAATACCACTAAAAACGCTGAGAAATAAGCTAGGAAACCCCCATGAAAAGGTAATGTTCTTGGCTGAGGTGCACTCGGAAAAGGCTGTAGGAAGGAAGCCTAAGAAAGGAAGAGCTGGGGTTATCAATTCTTCCAGGCTGCTATGGTATTTACTTTAATCCTAACTATCATTTCTAGGCTCAAATTACAGAAGACTTTAATTATAAGCTATTTTCCTTATAGTCAGTATACAGTGGAGGGAGTCTAATAAAATTTGGACACAGCAAATATTCAAACATTAGTTCTGCTCTCTGTAATCATTTTAAGTGAGACAAAGGAAACAGAGAGAGAGGTATGACATGATTTAAGAATGTTACATGAAGTAAGTGTGTACGCAGCCCATCACTCTCCACACAGTGAGGAGTCTCATAAGCAGAGTGCAAGCCTCCCGCATCCCACGGCTGAGTTCACACAAATTCCTGTCCAAATGACTGACACCAGCGTGTCTCTGGAGAAAACACTCAGCCTCACATTGATCATCCAGGTAAGCTGTGTCCTGCTGTTCTAAATCTAAGCACCCCTCCATCCTGCTAAAGTCTTGGGGGTGGGGGCAGAGATTCCTAAGGCAGCTGTCACACTTCGAAAAAGAATGGCTTTCCTCATCATCCCATAAACAACATATTTGTAGGCTGTCCATAACTCAGAGATAGCACGCTTCAAACTTAACAGTGACAGCATCTGACTGCTGCTGAAGCCAAAATGCCACCTCAGTTTATATTCACTCCTGAGCCCTAAATGTGACTTTGTGGGGATGGAGGCTTCTTGAGAAAGTCTAAGAAGACTCCAAATATAACGATTCTTTTCTTTCAATCTTTTAACATATACTAAATCTTTTCACCTCTCATACTTTATTTTCAGTCATTTAAACTGTCTCAAAAAAGGAGGGGAAAGCCTCCAAAAGCAGTGTCCTTCTAGCTGGAAAAGAAAAGACAGAAAATATCTTCACTTTCTATTCGAAGGTTTCAAAAATAAACAAACACCTTGCACATTATTCCACTTGGAGCAGAGATCGTGTAACAGCTGGTGCTAACACTAATATAAAATATCTCCTTTTGCCTCATGATTTCATATGGCCATCTGGCAAGTAAGAGCCTACTTTCTGACCTCCTCAGAAATCCTCCCCCCGTACTATCTCTCTTTACCTGCTGGAGTAAAGAACAGACTATGGTGTAAACAAAGACATATAACGACCCCCCTATCTGTACAAACTATTACATGGAAAAGCCCAGAAATCATTTACATTTTCATTCCCCTGCCTTTCTGAGCAGGAACCATCCCACTGTGTGGCACACCCACTATCAACCCCAAACATTCTCACCTAAAAGATAAGAGAGAATTTAGGGTGAACCAAGAATGGGTGACTTCGGTCCAGAAATACTGGTTCACTATTTACAAAATAACTGACACATATCACTACAGACACTGCCGCTCTAATCCAGTATGGGTTACTGTGCAATCCTTACTGTGCTCACTTGAGCATTTTACAGCTAAAGAACAAAAGAAAAGTCACGTGTCAACACTATTTCCAGATACAGTGGCGGGGACAGACTGATGGACTACGGCAAGTAGGCAGTGCTATAATAGGTTTCAGAGACTATGTGATAACATTCTTTACTTTGGGGTTGTAGAAATCAGTGGCATGAGGTTAAATACTGAATGTAAGCTCTGAAGGGAAATAAAGAGAGCCCAAGGTAACTTTGGCTCTGACGCTGTAACACTGTAATTCTATAATCATGTCCCAATGGGTCAATCAGCCTAGCCTTGCACAATCTTCAAACAGATTTGTTTTGTTTTGTTTTTCTGGGAACTTCAGCCTTCTCAGTTACCAAATGATATCACTGTTAACAGTGATAGCTGCTCTACTTTATTGTTGACTATTGTTCATCTCTCACTGTGCCATGTGTGTATGTTCAATATTAAGCATGGTTTCAGATAAGGGACATGGCATGTACCCTCCACAGATAAAGGAATATTGGGTATATGATATGCAAACTCCCTAAGTTCAGTAAAACTTAACACAATTCCAGTAACATGAAGTAAATTAAAAGAAATTAGGAGAAAAGAACCATTCACCTATACATTATAAACACTTCCCCAAGAATCCTTTGAATAAAAAAAAATTACTAACAATATATATTTTCACAACCTTGATCAAAGCAAAGGCAACAATATTGTAAGGATCAATTAAATATGTTGATGCAATGAAAAGACGACCTAGCCTATTAAGTAAAAAAAAAAAAGCAAATATTGTTTTAAAGTCTAACTTAACTAGAACTTAGCACACCTGGGATGTTTTGGCAGATTAAGTGACTAAGACTTAATTAAAATCGGATTCTGTAAAACAATTAAGGAGCAATCAGGAAAAGTACAGTCTGTCCTTTGAAAAAGGAAACTCCTTTATCATTGCTTTATTATATTTACATCTCAGACTATGGCACTAAAACAATTATTTTAAAAACTGTGTTCACATACTTAGTGAATCCAAACTCTAAGCTAAAACACCAGTGCCAACAAAGAAACTCAAATTGGGGCATCACTGGTTTTAGAGCCCAGGAGGCTGCTGCAAAGCCAGTCTTCAGCCACATCCCCAGCTCACTTTGAACTGAGCCGCCTGCACATTGGTAAATGTGGACATAAACCTTCAGTCTGGCTGCACGCAATTCTCTAGTTTTTCTTAACCAATTCCAACCCACACTTCTCTACATAAGCTAGAGACTGAAGCAGTCAAGACCCTTTTCTTCTAAGACAGCTCGATCCTACCAACTCCCAGAGGTAATGTGCCAGGATCACCACATACCTAGGGGTTTTATACATGTTCATCACCACCATTCTTTAAAACCATGGTGCACACTGTAACGATCTGAGCTTTCCCCAGACTGCAATCCTAATCAGCCCCAAATAAATGTACCTGTCTTTGCTCTGGTGCAGGTGGACTTTAATTCTTGGTTGGCAGTAGAGTTTAATAACAGCTGTGAGATGCAAGGAGAACATCAGGCCTTCAACTGGTCTTTGTAAACTACTGGGAATTTTTTCTTCTCCATAAAACCCAAATTCTTCAATCTAGCATAAAATTTAAGCTAACTTTGTAGCAATAAAGTTTTTCTATATAAATACCATAGTAACAGTAACAATACAGGTTAAAGTAAAGTAAGGTTAAATTACATGCATATATTAAAATGTTTTAATGTATTCATTGTGTGTGCACATGTGCAGGGAAGAGTGAAACCCTGGAAGACAAATGAGATGCTGCTAAGAGAGTTGGCAGTGGGGAGGGGTGAACAATGAACATACAACGGCAACAGGCCCACTCACCCCTTCATGACTGTTCTATGGCACTAAGGTACCACAAGCTCTGTTTCTGATAGACTTCTTTCAAATGCTACCCCTTTGCATCTCCCTCAAGAATGTCTGTGTGGTGTGTCTGTGTGGGGCATGCACATACCATGCCAAGAATGTGGAAAGGAGAGGTCAATGTGCACAAATTCTAATTCTATAGCTTTCCCCCTAGGTGGTATAATGGTATTTCAAACCTCAGTTAAATACAAAACAGTTTAAGCACAGAGTACCTTTAGTGTACTGCTACCTTAACCCTCCTGGCTTTTAGATAGTATTAGTCACTATGGGCTCTCCTCCAGGTCTAGGACCTACACTACCTAAGGTAAGAGGAGAAGAGGAAACCAACTCTTTTTTATCAAATTCCAAATCAAGTTGAAATAAATAAAATAAAGGGCCAGTGTGATGGCTCAGGAGATAAAAGCACTTCCCAAGCAAGCCTGATGATATAAATTCAATACCCAAAAGTCGTGTCAGGAGAAGCGACTGAAAGCTGTCCTCTGACCTCCACAGACCATGACACATTCATACACCTGCTTGCATGTAAACATTCACACACACATGCAAAATTAATAAAATTAACAAAAATAAATTGCAATTGTGGATGATCAAAGCCTAGTCCAGCCTAGTCTATACTGGAGCAGCTGTCTCTATACCCCAGACCATTGTTAACAATGTTAGATTCCTGATGCATGATATTATACTCACCTTCACCAAGAAACCTCTACACTTGCCGGTCTTCATTACACTAAATTGGTTAATGGTTTATGTTCCTTCCCTTGGGACCAAAACTTTAACTTGTTCCTAAAAAAAAATATTGCCTGTTTAAAAACTTTCTAAATCTCAACTTGCTGATCAGTTTGAATTATACAATGTAAGTTAATCTATTCAGCAAGTCTTGGGCCTGAAATTTGGTAAGTATAATCTCCACTGATTAAGTTAAACTATGTTCCAGTGGAAGATAGTCTGTATAGTTCAAATGTCCCCAAGGCACATGTGTCCAGTTCCTATGTTTTTAAAAACAAAAACAAAAACAAAACAAAACAAAAAACCATGCACCACTCATTGTCAATGACTTGCTTGTGTTCTTTCTTAATCCCCAGAAAACCCCAAAGGACAGACAGTACTAATGTGTAAACAGAAGTTTCTGTTCTATCCAGTCCTGCAGCTGTTCAGTTCCAAAGAAACAGAGGCTTATATTATATTAATTAAGGCTTATATTAACTGATTATATAAACTGTTTGGTCTATTAGCTCAGGCTTATTATTAACTAGCTCTTATAACTTAAATTAACCCATAATTCTTGTCTATGTTTAGCCACATGACTTAGCACCTTTTCTCAGTAAGGTATCCTCATCTTGCTTCCTCTGCTTCTGGATGGCAACTGTGTCTCTGCCTTTCCTCTTCCCAGAAGTCTAGCCTGCTTTCCCTGCCCATACTTCCTGCCTGGCTACAGGCCAATCAGCATTTTATTAAACCAGTACAAGTGAAAAACCTTTACAGTATACAAGAGCATTACCCTACAGCAATCATGATCAAACTCAGATCACAGCTAAATTTCTTAACCCCCAGAACAACGCAAAGGATAAGCAGCATTATCTACATCAAACTAAGATCACAGTTAAATGCACCTTAGGAACTAGGAAGCTATGATTTCATAGGCTAAGTAAGTTTAGTAACAATTTTTGTAATGTCAAACCGATACAAATTTGACATTTATTATTCAAAAAGGTAAATCATATACATTTTATTCAAAAATTTCTAATTTTCAAAAGCCTAGCTCACAAGTCAAATTAGCTGACAATCACGAATGCAAATTAGCCCCTTACTCAGCAGCCACCACTTCTCATATCCATCTCATCTTCATTGCCACCACTAATGATCTAACTGATCTTCCCAAATCCACAGCTTTATCTATACAAATCTGAACATTTTCATGGTACAAAAGGCCTTTATAGCCACCCACTGACAGATGTATTGACCAGCCAAACTCCTGATTAAATGATAACTTATAAACTCTGCTGTCAGTAATAACTATGCTATGTCTTACCAATGGGGAAACTGATAATAAATGTTTTTAATATATCTTGACTCTCTCAGCAACTTCTGTTTATACATCAGTTTCTACTTCAATATTACTCTATCAAGAAATCCTAACTATCATGCTGGGTCCTACTTCCTTACTGTTTAATGTTCTTATCTACTAGGATACAAACAACACAGTAGTGTATTCACGGAAAGAGATGGAGGCAAACAGTTAAGAATGTAGACATAAAGAAGTCCCCCCTCACACTCACACACACACACACACACACACACACACACACATTTACTTGGATGCATAATATGCCTAAACTATCAGCCTATCATTTTCATTAAAACGCTTTTATTTTTTTTTAAATCACGTGTATATGTAAGTAAGTCTGTATGCCTTATCTGTGTGAACATGAAATGCAGGTCACTGAAGAGGCCAGGGTCATCAGTTTTCCCTGGAGCTGGAGTTCTAAGAAGCTGTGAGTGGTCTCACATGGTGCTGGAAGTTGGAAGTCCTCCAGTACTTTAATTCTTGAATTCTAGTGCTCATCACTACTGGCCCAGTTCACCATTCTTAATTCATACCACTTTGTTAGTTTATGAATTATAGGGCTACTTATTTGATGATATTTATTTACAACTTAACTCATGGTCAATTTTTCAATAATTTGTCAGTAAAACACTACACTCTGTACACTGAACTTTTACCTCAAATCTTTGTACATTGAGGGTTGTTTTGGGGAAGTTTGGGGAAAGCTGGGGGTTTATAGCTTCTGCTGCACTAGAAGTTACTATGTAGAAGAGGCTGGCCTCCACCATTCCCAGCATTATAGCAGCTAGTTTATTCATTCATTTATTTGACTTTTTTTTTTTTTGAGACAGGGTTTCTCTATGTAAAGCTGTCCTGGAACTCATTCTGTAGACCAGGATAGCCTCGAACTCAGAGATCAGCCTGCCTTTGGTTCCCAAATTCTAGGATTATATGAAAACAGTAAAACAGAAGACAGACCATCTTGATGATGACTCTAGCTCCACAGTTAACAGTAGTTTAACCACCAAGGAAGGGAAGTAGATACAAAAAGACCTTCACAGTGTGGTAGCAATGGTCGCTGAAGCAAAAGATTACAGCCACTTACCATCTCCTGACATTTTCACGCACTATGTTTTATTGTGTTTTAAAACCATGTCGCCCTGGAATTAGCTATATAGACCAAACTGGCTAAAGATTTACCTGGCTATGCACACCAAGTGCTGGTGTTAAACATGGGCCCTGCCACCATGCCCAGCCCCCGTCATGTTTACGTGTAAGGAAAAATAGAGATAATTTTTTATTATTTTATTATTATATTTTATTATAGTATATTATTATACTCACTATAATAATAGCAATAGAGTGAATACTTGTGAGATATTATTTATAGATAATTTACATTGGTATAGTTTCTTGTATATTAATACAAGTTCAAATTATATTTGTGATTTCTGTTTACAATATTTGTGCACCCATGCAAAGTTATTTTTGTCAGATTGTATGCATGCATGTTTCTACCTCTGTTTAGGACGTTTTGTATATTGATACAATTTTAGGATATATTTATCATATTGCATTATATATTTCTACCTCTGGTCAAGATATTTATACACTGTTTACATTTTGAGGACATTGTCCTTACTGCACAGTTGTTTGAAGATTGTTTAATATTCTGATAAAGTCTTTATCTTTAAATTATATAGGTATTAAGTATTATAGGTTAATAGTCATTCATGTTTGTTATACTTTTAGTCAGACTAATTAGGTTCTTTAGATACATAAAGATTGTATTCTGCATGGATAGGTAACCTTCAATCATTTCAAAGAGCTGTAGAACATGGCATTTAAATAACTTAGGATTCCGTTAACATGAGACACAATTGCTCCTGGCAGCACCCATCTATTCTCCAGAGAATGTTGAGCACCAAAGACACTCCACTTGGAGTTTTCTTCTTGGCAGAAACGGCCTTTGGGAAAGAAACAGCCTATGCCTCTACCATTGACAAAGTGCACTGGACAAGCAGGATACGAGAAAAAAGACTGTCAAATTTTGTCAAGACAAGGTAAGACAGTTTTGAAAAATTTCCTGCCTCTGAAAATGGTCTGTCAGTTACTCTAAGCCTTAGCTGAAGTCGGTTGCTTCAATATTGCAAATAAGACTTTGGGTGATTGCTCAGGCAGTCAGTTGTCTCTGTCATCTACTGCACATTTTGGA
>LOEQ01000431.1:360285-373398 GCA_001685075.1 Bramus lutescens | reverse complement strand
TGCGGGAGCTGGGCGGGACGAAAAGCAGGGCCCGCTCCCCTTATTACTACAAATCCCAGCATAAGGAAGGCAGAGAGGTAGGAGGAGCTCTGCGAGTTTCAGGATACCCTGGTCCAAAGAACTCCATGACAGCTAAGAACTACACAGTAAAGACTATCCCCAAAACCAAACCGAAACAAAAAGGACATCACAAAGCTAAGAAACCTAAGGCATGTTCTTGTATTGATGGAACAGCCTGACTTCATTTTAAGATTAGAAGCCATCTATTACAAAGTCAAAATAAATTCATCCTTATTATCTGTAAAACTTGGATTTGATCATGTCTTAACCAGGTCTTTTCTGGAATTTGACATGTCCCATGCCCTATACGCTAATCTCCACCCTGATAAGATGCTCTGCCAAAATATTTTGCAATGTTCAGCAAAGTTCCTATGAAATCAAAAAACCTCTGAAAATCCTCAAACACCTGAAAACCCTCACTCTTGCTGTTTTTTGAACTATATAAACCCCACTGTCTCCTATGTTCAAAGCTATTTCCTCAAACTCTGCTTTAGGGAGATAGCCCTTTCTAACAGAAAATAAAGCTTGCATAATTTGACTAAGGAATTTGAGGGATGATCTTTACTCTCATTCGGTGGGATTAAAAGAGTACAGACATTTGAACCAAAATAACAAAAAAGAAAGTCTGGAAGTCAACCCCTAGCATTATATATGGTCAAATTAGACACAATAATGCCAGGACCACTCACTCTAAAGCTCAGAAATTGGGCAGTGGTGGTGCACACCTTTACTCCCAGCACTCAGGAGGCAGAGACAGGTGGATCTCTGTAAGTTTAAGGCCAGCCTGGTCTACAAGAGCTAGTTCCAGGACAGGCTCCAAAGCTACAGTGAAACCCTGTCCCAAAAAACTAAAGCTCAGAAATCTTGACCCTTACTTTACATACTTAAAAGCTAAGTCTAAAATGTATAAATAACTCACTTTATTATTTAAACTATAAAACTCCTAGAAGAAACAGAAAAAATGTTTCATAATAAATTTGTCAAGTTTCTTCAATGTAAATAAATACACAGGAAACAAAAGTAAAACAAGATTACAAGACTTTAAAACGACAGACCAAAGACGGGGGGTAAAAACCAAGAGAATGAAAAGCAGTCTACAGAACAGAATATACTTTGCAAATGATTATCTAGAAAAGGGTTAATAACTACAAAGAATTGCAAATTGTTAAGAAAAAAATCCAATTGTGGTGTGGGATGTCCTTCTGTATATGTGTTGCTTTTATTGGTTAATGTTTTGGCCACTGGCTTGGCAGAATAGAGCTAGGCAGGAAAACTAAGCTGAATGCTGAGAGAAAGAAGGCAGGGTCAGGGATAAACCATGTAGCCCTGCCACAGACAGACCTTGCCGGTAAGCCACAACCATGTGGCAATACACAGATTAATAGAAATGGGTTAAAGTAGAAAAGTAAGCCAGAAATATGCTTAAGCTATTGGCCAAACAGTACTGCAAATAATATAGTTTCTGTGTGATTATTTCGTGGTCTGGGCAGCCTGGAACAAACAAGCAGCTTCTGCCTACACAACTATATAGGAAAAGGACTTGAATAATCTTTTCTCCAAAAGCTATTCAAACCATCAAGTGGAATAGATCCTCCATATTCACAGGACCCATGACTAGGGAGGGATTCAATCAATTTCAGATCAAAAGTATGCAGGAAAGAATTTGGATCTGTATTGAACTTTTTCAGACATTTTCTCTTTATTGTTCTCTCAGCTATTAATAAACTGTTAACAACTACTCATATATAAGGCAAATGAGCAAAGTGAAGATTTCTAGCATAAAGAAGGATGTTCACAGGTTGCACGTAAATACTACACTGTTTGACATAAAAGGAATTAAGAATACAAGAAATTTTATACTTAAGGTGAGGTCCTAGAAACAATCCCTAATAGAAAACAAGGGATGGATAGACATGAAAAGTGGTTCAGCATCATTGTTCATCAGTAAGTTACCATGTACGCCACTGAGAAAAAAACATATCAATACCCACGACTGGACCCCAAATTCTATAATACCAACCTGCCAGGCAAGGTGTGTCTGCTTGTGCAACATTGGCATGAAAGCTATGGGAGAAACAACTGTATTACTAGATCTGAGGGATGCTGCAAAGAAGGGAATTCATTGCTAGTTCTACAAAGCTGGTCAAAAGCCCAAGCTATAGGTGGGAGCCTACTACGATTGCTACATAGACATGTTGTCAAACTGTCTTCTAAATATTAATGTCTATATTCATGGATTGGTGTTACTCTCAGTCTTGGCCAAAAAAGTCTCTTTCTGCCATGGGCAGCGATGCAGAGGCTCATAACTGGTAAAGTATTAAGAAAGGGTAACTCAGGGTTCAGCCCTAAATGAATATCTAAATCAAACCCCCTACACATACGCAAGGTTGAGAAAATATCATCTAAGAGGAGGCAGAAAGAATCTAAGGGCGTGAAGATGAGTCTGTGACATGCTGTCTTCTTGACCTGATAATGGCTCTGTGCTTATGAGCTCACTGACGCTATGGTTACCTGAACAACATCAAGGCAACAAGATTCGTCAACTTTCCAGCTGGTAGCTTTAACTGGACCCAGTAGGTCACACACACAAAAAAAGTAAACAAATAAAATAAAATAATTAATACTCATGAAGGTAAACGTGGGCGAGTGATGTGTTGGGGGTGTTGGAAGAGTGGTGGAGTGAGATTTAGGAATAGGTATGATCAAGATATATCGTATACGTATATACAATAGTCAGGGATTAAAGCAAAGATAGTCTTGAATGGAGAAATGACTCAGGACTGGAGTTTGTTTTCCAAAACCCACATCAAATGACTCAACCAGCTATTACTCCAGCTCCAGAGGATCCAAGACACACACACACACACACACAAGATCTTTTCAATAAAAAGTCTTAAGAAATCCTGTTATATGCTACAACATGGATGAAACTTGAAAACATTGCCTCAAAGTCTGCATGATTCAACTTGCCAGTTGTCTAAAAGGCAGTCAAACTGAAAGCAATTCACAGCAGTGGTTGTCAGGGATGGGAGTCACAGAAACATTAATAGAGAGCTGGAAAGATGGCTCAGAGGTTAAGAGCACTGACTATTCTTCCAGAGGACCTGGGTTCAATTCCAGCACCCACATGGCAGCTCATAACTGTCTGTGACTCCAGCTCCAGAGGATCCAACATGCTCACACAGACATATATGAAAGCAAAAACACCAAGTAATATAAAATAAAAATAAATACATTTTAAAAAAAGAAACATTAATAGTATCACTTTTGGGTTTTGGGTTTTTTTTTTTCGATTTTCGAGACAGTGTTTCTCTGTGTAGCTCTGGCTGTCCTGAACTTGCTCTGTAAACCAGGCTGGCCTCAAATTCACAGAGATCCACCTGAGTACTGGGGTTAAAGGCATTGCGCCACCATCACCCAGCGATAGTGTCACTTTTATGAGAAATTTCAAAGATCTACTGACAACATTCATGTATTTCACATGCCTATGGTACATTTTCAAAAAAAAAAAGGTTATGGTAATAAAACAGATCATATACTATAAGCAAACATTTTTAATTTTAAAAAATTATATATAAATTGTGTCCTAAGAGTTCAAAAAAAGTGAAAATTCAACTAGATTTTAAAAGAGAAATCTTTAAAGATGTTGCGTTTGTGTCTGGTATGATCTTTTAACTAGAAGGATGTCTTCCTATAAAGCAGCTATCGATACTTATCTTTTTCTTTTTCTTTTTGGAGACTTACCTCTTCTTAAACCCTTCAAAACAGAAGATAATGGTTGCCAAACAGGACAAAGTCATGAACCTTATTACACAAATTCTCACTGCACAGAACATGCAATGTTTCCAAGAAACTCAAAAGTCAAGTTGAGATTTAGGTTAACCCAATAAAACTCTGATAGCATATAATCAAAAGTTAACTAGAAAATTCGTCAACATTACTTGTATATCCTGTAAAGACAAACTTGACGCCAGTCCAGACTCTTACCTTCATCAAACTCAGCATCATCTTCTGTGTGCTGGGGGAATGGGAAGCAGCTGGTAATCTCTAGTCGATCTTCTACAACCAGACCCAGGAGCACTCCCTGAACTACCTCAGTTCCTTGCCCTTCTTCTTGATAATGTTTGATTATCTTTAATATTACCTGAAAGAAAATACAAAAGAGAACTTAAAAGACATACTAGTTTATATTTTACTTATTTATAAGAGAAGGAAAAAAAAAACCTCCACCAGTGAGTTTCCACAACCACAAAACTACGTATTAGGACTCAATAAATTTGTCACACAAACCATTTCCTTTAACCTTAGGTGGAAAGATAAACCTGGGAATTACTTGTGTTCATTTCAATAAATAAAAGTTCAAATTTAAGGGTAGATTATCTACAGCATTCAAGACTGGCTGAAATAAACTCATCAAGAAAGACTCCACCAACGTAATAAATGTATGATCTTATCATTTCAACCTAATGAAATAAAGCACACAAAAATTAGTCAAACCACATCATTCTCAAACCTAAGCAGCTTCATTCATCCTTAGAAATTTTATGGTCTTTCCAGTCCCCTACTGCTGTGGTAGGAATACAAACGGCCCGAAACACCTGTTTAGTGTTGTGCCTCAGCTGGTGACAGTACTTCTGGAGGTTCTGGAAATGCTAGGAGATTGAACCTAAGTGGAAAATATCAATTCCTAAAGGCATGGCTCTGAAATTCATACCTGGTCCCAAGTCCCTTCCCTTCAGTGCTTCCCAAGCTCCTCTTTCACCCACTTCTGCCACCATGATGGTGTCTACTCAAACACATGGGGCATGCAACCACAAACCGAACCATTTGAAACCAAGAACCAAAGTTAAATTTCCTCCTTTAAGGTGTTTTTCTCTGCTGTTTGCCACAGCAATGTAAAGTAATATACCCGCACACAATGTTAGCTGTGCTCCTAGAGCACGCTGCTTGACAAACAACTTCTAGGAAGGAGAGTTTATCTCAGCTCACAGTGTCAGGGGTTCTAGCCCATGTTTTGGAGAGAGTGAGGTAGAACATCATGGTAGACAGTATAGTGGAGTTGTCTGAGCTAATGTCTCCATGGCAATAAACAGAGACAGGAAAGGAACAGGGACAATTACAGCCCCTCTAAGAAGACCCCCAGATACCAATTCTGCAAGCCAAGCACCATCACACAAGTCTCCACTTCTTCCCAACACCACCATAAAGGATGACTCCAACACAGGATTAACTAAGTTAGAACCCTCATGACCCAACCACTTTCCAAAGCCCATCTGGTAACAATTCAGCTTTGTACCTAAACCATAAGAATATTAAACTGGAGGCTGAAGCTATAGATGGTTCAGAGATTAAGAGTGCTGATTGCTCTTCCAGAGGACCTGGGTTCAATTCCCAGCACCCACACGGCAGCTCACAACTACGTAACTATAACTATAGTTCTGTAACTATAGTCCCTGACACCCTTTCACAGGCATACAAACAGAGCAATACGCCCTTTTAACCGCTGGCCTCTCTAGCCCCTCTAATTATTTATCTGAAAGAACAAAAAAAGAGCCGGGCAGTGGTGACTCACACCTCTAATCCTGGCACTCAGGAGGCAGAGGCAGGCAGATCTCTGTGAGCTCGAGACTAGCCTGGTCTATAAGAGCTAGTTCCAGGACACAGAGAAACCCAGTCTCAAAAAAAAAATATCAAAAACAAAACCAAAAAAAGCAAAACCAAAAAAAAAAACAAAAGAAAAAGAAAAAGAGAAAAAGAAAGGAAGAATTAAAAAAGAACAATTGAATGAACAAAGAAAGAAAATTCCTAAAGGGAACAAAACTGAAGCCTATTTTTTATAATTCTACATAACCACAAATCTGTTATATACACGTGTTTAAAACTTTCGTGTTTGGGATCTGGAAGTCTCAACGTCCTGCTTACTGCATCCCCTCTTAAAGACTCTCATAAATGAAGGGCTGTTTTACTCAGTATTACATTTTCAACAGCTAACAGACACTAGCGCATGAAAGATACTCCAAATGTAGTTTGTTTAAGGAATGCATAAAAAACCATTATCAATCATTCATGATACAATAAATCCTCTGCTCAATGTCTAACAAGCAATGAATGACTTAATTCAATCCCTACAGCCATCTTTTTACAAAGCCAGCTGTACTATTTTCCTGTCTTCTCCAAGGAGTTAAGCTGCCATGAAATGAGCATATTCATGTAAACCTTGATACTTTTAAATTACTTTACAATAACTCAGAAAGTGAAGGTGTGCTAAACATGCTTATAACAGGCTAGACCATGATGATACAATGTCAGCATCTCTAGATGGTGTCGCTGTAACTATGGCTACACACTAAGGGGTTCATGCACACAGCACAACATACAAGACCAGGCAGCAACCGTCTGTGAAAGAATGGTGATGATGATCAAATTAAAGCCCTGGTCGCTTAAACAAGTGCCCAGCCACTCCAAGAATGCAAAGCAGCTTTTAATCTTTTACACATCAGTCTCATGAGCTGCAAATTAGCAATATCCACCCACAAAAACCGTCACCTGTTCATACTCAACTATTTACTTTCTTTCCCACCAACTACCATGTCTCTTTCCAAAAAACAGTGCTGATATATTTAATTAGTCCTGTTCAGTAAAGTCAGGTTCCCTGTCCTTACTTTCAAAAGCAGGTATGTGGAAGGTTTACTAGTTCTCCAAAACAAAAACATATTCCCATAATATATTTTGATACTGAGCCCACATACTCCAGAGCCTTACATCACTTGCTCTCTGTTTAACAAATGATCTAACAGATGTTTTCAGCATAAATAAATGCCTCTATTTACATAAAAAGAGGCATCTAGGAAGCCCTAAAATATTCTTGCACCCAATCATACTCTCTGAATTCAGAGTTAACTAATCTGAGCTGGGTGTGTATATTGTTTGGGATGTTTTGCATTTAGATTCTCCAGGTGACTAGACTATATGATCCTACTTGACTCTAATACCTTAAAACTTAATTTATTTTAGTTATTATTTAAATTAGTCTAGCTATACGTGTCTATGTGTAGATATTTGCTCCTGAGTATGAACAGCCTGTAAAAGCTAGAAGTCACTGGATACTCTACAGTGGGACTTACAAGTGGTTGAGAGCCACCTGACATGGGTTCTGGGAACCAAACTTGGGTCCTCTACAAAAGAAGTAAGTGGTCTTAGTACCGAAGCATCTCTCCAATCCTATTCTATCTTTTGATGAACATGATCCAGCTTTCCTTTGTCTTTATTTTGTTGGCTTAACTCCTCAAAAGATTATAATGCCATGAGCTTTCTTTCTTCTAAGACTTCTCAATGTTTCTAAAAAGTGAAGACAGTGAGAATTCCTTACCTTACTTTATGTCATGCAAACTTCAAAATCTTTTTATTTTTGAGTATTTTCTTCATGTGAATGTGAGTATTTTTTTTATAAAAGCAAGAATACCACCCCAATAAAGAAGGCCAGCTCAACCTAGAACATTATTGTAGGAAGCAAGAGGAACGAGAAGCACAGAGATCCCTTCTTAAAAGCAGACTGCTTCCAGGAGTCCAGTAGCCTCAGGGTTCTGAGCAACCCCAGGCCTCCAGAACCAGTGCTGACAGGATCCTAGAAATGAGTGCTATGCACAGTCTGCTATAAACTCTGTCTTCTCAGAAACAAATGAGTAGTGTCCTCTTACAGCAGGACACAAAGCAAGGCAAGGAATCCTACCAGCAAAATACTAAAGGATGCCGTGTCTGCTCAGACAACCCTACAAGGAACTTTCCTAGATCACTAATGCACACTGTGAAACAGCAAACCAGGCTATTGCCTAATCTCTAAGGAACATAAGAGGATTGTTCAACATGCCTGGCTTTAAAAAGGAAAACAAAACAAACACAACCTAACTTTGATTCAAAGTCTAAATGCAGCAACTGATTTAACTTAAGATAGTGTTCTCAGAAAAAAAAAAAGATAGTATTCTCAAGAGAACAGGGAACTCTCAAGGTTCAAGGATCTATCTATACAGAAGAGGAAACAGAAACATTTTTAGAGCCAGAGGTGATGGATGGCTCCATGGAACAGGGTCTTCCATACAACAGGATGATAGACATATGAACTCAGAGCACACACAATGCCTGCACCGGTTAGTGGATGTGGACTTTTTACCCTAACCAAGAACTTATCTGCAATTGGCACACGCTGGCAAAGGAAAAGAATAAGCTTTCCCCACCTTATTCTCACTCTGCACTTTACTGCAGGCCAGTTTTGAGGAATGGCTGGCCAACACAAAAGTAACTCAATGGTATTCTGGTAGCTTTCGGTCTCATTTTCCTTTATTTGGACTTTTTCTGTCTTACTGGTCTTTTGTTGTTTATTTTGGTTTCCATTTTTGTTTTGTTGGAATTTCTCTCCTTTTTTTGGTTTATTGGTTTTGTTGGATTTTGTTTGTTTTCTTTCAAATAGCTAAAGAAAAAGTGGGGTTGGTAGGGAGGTGGCAAAGATCTGGGGATTGTGGGACACAAAAACATAATCAAATGAACTGGATAAAAATATTTTTCAATATAAAAGTTTAAAACAAGCCAGGCAGTGATGGTGCATGCCTTTAATCCCAGCACTTGGGAGGCAGGGGTAGATGGATTTTTGTAAGTTTGAAACCAGCCTGGTCTACATAGCCAGTTCTAGACCACCAGAACTCCTAAAAAGATCCTGTATCCAAAACAAATAAGCAAAAAACTTTAAGGCATATATATATATGGGGGACCATAAATACTAATCTATAATAGCCAAGTAAGTTATTACAATAACAATCAGAAGTGCTTGATTGAAAGCATTAACAGGATGGGTAAATTTTTCTGTGATTCCCTAAGGCCTCCCTGTAAATACATTAGGAGCTTCCTAGAAGGGTGCAGAAGACTGGAAATTCCAGGTCAGAGTTCAGTCTGAGCTTTATCTCACCAAAAAAGAAAAAGAAAAAAAGAAAAAGAAAGTGGAGGGAAGTGAAAGGGCCTTTTAATTTCCTATCAGGAAAGACTTAAATCTTACCAAAATACAGATAAATGCTTTTTTGGCAAATAACTGTTTTCTATCAAATATGCGTTTTTGAAGAACATTACCTGAAGGTGTGCATCTTCTGCACAGATTTACCAGGCTTCTGCTACCTTCTACTTGTCTCTTTCCTTCATTAATTCATCTGGTCAGCTATTTACTGACTTAATTCTATAGCCTGGTCACCTCTCCCATACCCTGGGAACATAAAATGAAGTCTAACATAAAATGCACAAAGTCTATGCTTTCATGAGGTTCCAAGTTTTAGAAAAGCAAGTCTCTTACTCAAATATGTGAGGCTTCCATACTAAGCAAGTCTTCCAGTTCTCCCAGCACCACTTGAGTGTCTCAGATTGTAAGGCAATTCTACACCTGCAGTTAACACCAGACTCCAACAGTTAAGAGCTTTGTCCCACACCACCTCTACACTTCATGTCTCAGATGCTTTCGACCAACCAAACCAGAGATTCTCCCATGAAACCCTTCTCAGGTTTAACCACCTGCTTTAAGGAGCTTATAGGACCCAGAGAAACACATTAGTTAGCAGTGGACAATGCAAGGGACTGGCAGCAGGAACAGCCTACCACTCCCCCAGTGCCTCTAACTATTCAGATTCATAGAAATCGTTTCATCAAGGCTTACATCTTAGATTTGTTTTAATTTTATCTTGTTTATACTGATCTTTAGTAAATTAGACTCATCTCCAGTTTACCCAACCACTCCAATCTCTTTACAGAACCTCATCCTCATTAACATAAATTCCTATGGGACCAGAGTGCGGAGTATGAACAAAGGCCATTCCTGTCACTCAAAGCCCTCAACGTGATAGAAGCTCTGGTACAGAAACTGGGAACAAGAACTGAACACACTCAGGACCCAAAAGGCTCACTAATCTTTTAACTTTAAAATTCCTAAAATTCACCAAGGGCCCCCAAAACTAGAGTATTGATAATTTCAGTCAATTGAGAAATTTTCACAATATTTCTCCTAACAACAATAATGAATGTGCTATGTGCCAGAATAAGCTACATTCTTATGAAAAAAATAACTATTTTCCAAAACAAAAATATTTACTCAGTGTTCAACAATGGCACTTTCAGATAGTTAGAAAAAAAAGTTAATTTATAAAAATATTGTATTCAGAACAGAAGAATCAAACTGTTTCGCATTTTCAAGTCTTTTTAACATTTTGCTTTGTAGACAGCAGGTGGATTACCAAGTCTGCCTTTGTACTCAATCTTTTACTACATCACTTTATCACTGAGCATCCGGAATCTACTGAAAACTCATGAAAGAATACAAAAAAGCTGAAAAGGGGAGTTTATATATTATGAAAAGTTTGACCCAGGAGACTTTTAAGCAATATCTAACTAAGATGTTAATGACAATCAACATCTTTTTTGTTTGTGTAGTGTAGGATGTTCTTCTGTTCATGTGTTGCTTTCATTGGCTAAAGAATAAAGAAACTGCTTTGGGCCTGATAGGACAGAACTTACGTAGGCGGAGAAGACAGAACTGAATGCTGAGAAGAAAGGCAGACAGGAAGACGCCATGGATCTTCTGCCTGAGACCGACGCTGGTTAGAATCTTGCCAGTAAGTCACAGTCACATGGTGATACACAAATTAATAGAAATGAGTTAAATAAAGATGTTAAGAATTAGCCAATAAGAAACTAGAGCTAATGGGCCAAGCAGCGTTTTAATGAATACAGTTTCTGTGTGATTATTTCAGGGGCTAAGCAGCCAGGTGGCCGGAAAGAACAAAGGGGCCCTCCTTATAACAGTTTGTGAAAAACAATTATAATGAAAAGAAAGGGGGTGTGATGAGGGACAGGAAGGCAAACTTCACTAGGAGGATGCAACAAAGACTGCATCAAGTGAGAGCTGATGAGGCAATCACCTGGTGAAACAACACCGGAAACTACACCTTTGAACATTTTAAATAAAGCACCAACATCCGTTTTTCATAAAATACACACATTTTTGTTTGTTTGGTTGGTTGGTTTAATTTATGTGTATCAGGTATTTGCCTGCATCTGTGTCAATACACAAAATTTGTGATTGGTGCCTGTAGAGGCCAGAAGAGGATGTTGGATGTCCAGGAAATGGAGCTACAGATGCTTGTGAACTGCCATGTGGCTGCTAGGAACCAAATCTGTAAGCCCATATTTCTATATGGTATGGCAGCCAGGCTCTAAAGCCATAGTCAGTATCTGAAGTGGTCACATAACCTTCCAGACAGGATGTCGCTAACCTAACAAATGGTGAGGATATTATTTTGCTCCTTTCTTTGTAATCTGAAGGATGTCCAATAGAGATGCTAATCAAGCCTAGGTGCCAGCTAGTATACACAGGAGATAGCTAGATGTGGACATGACTAAACGCCATTCACCTGGTTACCTAGGAGACAGAATGCTAATGTATTTACCCCTCAGTTTATGTTTCGATATATAAGGCTGTTTGGAGAATAAAGCAGGAGGGATTCTTCAGGACATGAACTCAGGATTTCATGAGGGACCACATGGGATTTCCCTCCCAATAAAGCCATGTTGTGTGTGTCTTTATTCCTGTGCCTCCACGCGGGTCCAGAGAGAGAGAGTTTATGTTGGGATTTAGTCCAGAGAAATAATTTATGGTCTGGGCTAGCACTGGACCCTGACACTTTGCAAGAGAAGAGCAGCTAGTGCTCCCAACCACTGAGCCATCTCTCCAGCCCCAGCAAATTTATTTTAAGGATATCAAAAATATCTAGAAAGGATGCAGTTCAATACATACAATCCCAGATACTCAGGAACCCGAAGCAAAAATATCACAAATTGGAGGCAAACCTAAGCAACTTAATGAGACTATCAAATTAAGCAAAGGTTATTAAGCATATAAACCTCAGTGAGAGTGCTTACCTAGCATGTGTGAGGTCTCAAGTTCAATTCCTAGCATGCATAGACAGACAGACAAAAAGGATGAGGTTCAATTCATAGCACAAATAAACAATTAAGAAGTAAAAAGGGGCTGGGCAGTGGTGGTGCACACCTTTAATCCCAGCACTAGGGAGGCAGAGCCAGGCAGATCTCTGTGAGTTTGAGGCCAGCCTGGTCTACAGAAGGAGTTCCAGGACAGCTAGGACTATTACACAGAGAAACCCTGTCTCAAAAAAAAAAAAAAGTGAAAAGGGTTGAGGGTGTTAGCCAGGGCTTGCCAAGTATGGCACAAACACTGTGTTCAAGCTCTGTATTACAATACAAACAAACAAAAGCATTTACCACCAAAAGGTATTAGACATTCTTTTGAACACCCAAAAAAGAATGCCCATGACATCTAAAACAGAAAGTTTAAAAAAATAAAACCTACTATGTGAATGCAGTTATGTCTTTGATAAATAGAAACCCTCTTAGAATATGTCTTCCCCTTTATTAGGTTGTACCATTAATCATAATAAGCATGTCTTGTTTTCCAATCAAAAGCTATCAAACAGGGAAAGTGAAGAGGATGCTTTTAGAATACAGCAATTACCAAGACTTGTTTGGAGCTTCACAGACAGAATTTCCCTTCTGGACAGGTGCTAAGTTGACAGACTAAGTGGACATGGTACATCTTAACTTAAGCACTTTGGTGGTGTCTTTGTTAGACTTCTATTGCTTTGATGGAGACCATGACCAAAAGTACTGGGGGAAGAAAGGGTTTATTTTTGCCTTACAGCCTGTAGTTAGTTCATCATCCAGGGAAGGCAGAGCAGGAACTCAAGGCAGAAACCTGGAGGCAGGGGCTAATGCAGAGGCCATGGAGAGTGATGGTTACTGGCTTGCTCCGCCTCTTTTACTATACCATCCACACTCAGCTGGGTCCTCCCACATAAATCATCAATCAAGGAAATATCCTACAGATCTGTCTATAGGTCAATCTGGTAAGACATTTTCTCAAATGAGTGCAGCTGTCAGACTATGATGTAGGAGGGTCATCTGTCTATGTGTTACTTTCATTGGTTAATAAAGAAACTGCCTTGGCCCCTT